>LPNX010901459.1:135239-153946 GCA_001517045.1 Pseudotsuga menziesii | reverse complement strand
GTGTTCATATTTGGGATGAATATCATATGTATATAATTCTCGTATCTCTTGGACGACGAGAAAAATCACTTAAATGTACTTAAATATCTTAACGTCATAAGAATGCCGCCTCTTTCTAGCATAACATCATCATATTAATCGCATAGCTGATTGTCACCATCAATTATTATATTAATCACATAAGTGACTATCACTCTTACTTATTATGAGCCTTGGGTCATCTCGTTCTATTTAAAGTCAACATTTGTCACATCATCCATCCAGTAAACATCAAACATCAAATCTTTTCGCATCACATATCACATTAATCCCAAGTTATAGTTTTTATTTGCACAAAAATTGCAACTATAAACGTCATATTTTTTCCTCTCATGTTACTTCCCACCAACGGCCTATAGTCTCTAGACGGATATCCGATTGGTGAAGATTAAGAATTTCCTTCTAATTCTCTACTCGCTTCCACTTACATAAGGGGTATCACTATTTATTTACCCTTTTTCTCAATTGTTTTCCATCATCATGAGTAATGAATTTGCAATAAATTTATTTCCAATATTCATATTTGGGATTTCAGTTACATCTTCCAAGTCAACCTTTTGAAAAAATTGTCATTTGAAATAAACCACCAACATTGCCAAGCTCAACTCCTTGAATTTGAGAATCGTCTCCCCAAAGTGTGATGTCAATATTGTAGTCTTACATGTAACGGAGTCCAATGGTTCACCTAACAGTTTCAACATGCTTCTGTGTTCGTATCGTGAATGTAAATGACACTAAAATGACAAGTCGAAAAAGATCAACCATTCTACCTTTGTCGACATAACTTGTATACTCCATCAACTAGTATTCAAATAGCCTATACTCAACACAACATTTGTTCTGCCTCAAACATTGCCATTTTATATCATGTACACTACTCCTATTTCTATTTGGTGATACAAATCAAGTACCAATTCATTGAATCCAAATATATGTATTTCAAAACCATAGTGGCTTACGATATTAATGTAAATTTGTCTTGGAAATAACTCGGCCTTGAATGTATCAAACTTTGCTATAACATTGAAGGAACCGGCAGTGAAAATTGATTAAGAGAAGCTGAGTAAAGTTTAAACAAAACTAAAGAAATATTCATAAGAGCCACAATAACCCATGTGATACATGGGGGGCTACGTACAAAATTACTACGAAGAAAACAAGACACATAGAAAACTATAAACGAGCATAAAATTAAATGTAAACAAAAGGAATCCAAATAGACAAAAACAAAAGAAAAACAAGCTCATGGATTAGCACCACTGATAGTGACAACAAGGTCCTACGTGTCCTACATTTCCTCAACAATACGAAAAGGCCCAAAGAATTCCTCATCTGAAGATAATAGACCGGGTTTCAGGGACACAAAACTCACTTTCCCCATAGAAAAATCCAGTTTCTCAACAGAAGTATCAACTTTCTCCAAAGAAGCATCAGACTCACGACCTCGTTTGGAAACGTGACTAATCGTTCTAGGAATCCCAACATGAACTGTAGATGCACAAGGAACGGTATGGTCAATATTCATTGAAGCAGATGGAGCCATAGATACACTCCCACTACGTCCATCACCCAAGGGGTCGAATCCCTGAACTAATCTTTTCCAAATGGCCATAACATTTCTTTGGGTTATGACCATATCTAATTTCACCATTTTGGACGTAGCTTGTGAAATAGCCAACTTAGTATGGTTCCATCTAGCTAGCATTTCATCCATAAGTGCACCCATCATATTTTTTATGATCCAATAGTGATTGGGGCTACCACCGTCAGTATCACGAGCAAGGTTGTCCTTTACAAGCCTTATTTCCCACTCACCTATTATTGACTGAACTCGTGGAGAAATTTCATTGTTATAACCATCTATGTTTGTCACCTGCTTCACTCGCTCTGAACGACCACCACCACTCACATAACGACGAGATCGTTCATGTTGCTTTGACATAATATGATGTTTTAGATGCAAAATAAAACTCAGCAAAGGAAGACGCAAGTTTTTGCAACAAAATCTGGAAAAAACAAAAATGCCAGAAGACACTACCAACTAGCCAAGAAATAGCTGAACGAAATAAGGGACAAACCCTCAAATCAAGTTAAAACCAACAGAACGGACTGCAACCATTAATGGAAACAAAATATTGTTGTACTAATTCAAATTACAACCGCGTCAAATTGTGGCTTAGCTGTACTGACAAAACGTCCTCGACAAGGACAAATTAATGTCGTATCAAACGACATGAAAAAGGACAAACAGAATTAGCTGTACCACTCATCGTGCGTATGAAAAAATTATTATAAACCCCAAAGAGAAACAAGTTACACAGAAATAATACCAACAAAAACAATGATCTCCTTTTTCACAACGACTATTTATCCGATAAATTGCATGCCGCCTTCTTGGGTCGTGTACAATCACCAAATACAATAACAACAATATTTAATTAATGATCACATATGGTGTTTCTGCAATCATACCGGTAATTGCCAATTTTTATTTTTGTTACATCCCAGTTATTTTTAATTATTTATTTCTGCGGTTCTTATATCCCGTAATCGGCTAGGTACGGAGCATCCACTTTAGGTGTCGAAAAATGCAGCATGGAGTTAATCAATTAAGTACACATTCTGAAAATGCTTAGGATTTATTCTGTCTATTTGTATGGATTTGATCGCTACCGTATTTTTTCGCCAGGTGGATTGCATGTTTTCATGACACTTCTATCTGTTGCGTGGTAGAGTGCCATTTTTCACAACAAGACCTGTTTCATTAATTGCTAATGACTATAGAATAGGACAACAAGACCCACTTCATTAATGCATAATTATTGTAGAATGCGTGAAAATATTCTCGCATGACAACTAGAGCGTGGTTCTGCCACAATACCCCCAACTACTATCCATTGACGTGCAAGGCATTTAATGCTGTTGCAACACACCTAATCACCTTTGAATCTTGAACATCTCAATATCCAATAATCATCAAACTTGTTGCAACCACATTAAATGCTCTATTGCTCAATAGATTGTTGTTGTCGTCAATTCCATTCTTGCAAATTTGACTCTGATTATCCACATCCAGAGTTAAAGTTCATATTTATTAATAGAAATAATTGTTATTATTTAATCTATTAACTTCATATACGATAAAAAACAAATAAGAAACATCTCCATGTTTCGATTTGCAATATTCAATATTTCCGAATCTGCAAATTTTTTTCCCACCAAGCAAAACTAAAAAATCTGAAATGCGATATTCAAAATTTCGGAATCTGGAAATACTGTCTTTTCAAGAACCATGTTATACTCTTCGACATTTTGGATTCTGAAAATGCTAGGTGTCAAAATCCAAAAAATCCAAAAAACCTAAATTCAAATACAAACATTTGCATGCTCCTATTTCCAATTGCCAATATTTCTTAATTTCGAAATCAAGATTCTATGTTTTCCAATAAGGATCGTGCTATGTTGCGATTATTTCCTCAGAATTTATTGTGTTAGAGTTTATTCTGTTTGTTCCTACTCTTTCCGCCTAAATTCTTCCTCCCCCATCGAATACATGCTATAGGAGTAGGTAAACCGCGAAGGCTCTTTACCCTATTGATTTATTTTTTCAAAAGCATGCTTTTTTCATGAAAATAAATTTTATATAATGGAAAAATGTCTATGGAACCAGAAAATTCGGCTTTAGCTTCAAGCTTTCATATTTCAAATTTAAGTAAAAATTTCATATAGGGTGTTCCTTATTGGAAACATAGTTATTAAATTTTGAGAAATTAATAACAACAAGCACAAATTTCACAAAATAGTGACCTTGCAGCTTTAAAATAAGTTCTTTACCTAAAACAAGTATATCATAAATACAAATACCAATAATTTTATTGACATAACAACACAAATCCGTCCTCAAACAAAAGTAAGAAAATTACAAAAACAAAATCTGCTTACGGACAAAGAGTATATTTTATTTTATTTTCAAAAATATATTAACATCCCCTTTAATTTTAAACAATTCCACACAACAGATTGGTTTTAAATATTTAATTACCATAAAAACAACAATATTGAAAAACTATTTACACTACATAAGTAATATCATAAATTGAACACTTAATTTGCTTCTTCTCAACTCCCACTTTTCGCTTAAAATAAACTCAAAGCAATAACTAATATAGCAACAAACCTTTGGTTTTTCACATTCATGTAGACTACTAAATAAATTGCAGTTTTCAGAGATAGATATATATTTTACACATATAAAATGGTTGCACTTTTCCATACATAAAACATCTATGATAACTGTAAAATGACACTTAAGCAAGCTGAATAATCATTTCAAGATAAAAATATTGCATGATATAACAAATAAAGAAAAAAAAATTAATATTCACACATGCAAATCAATATTATTTCTTCCAAAGTGTTAAATACACACAAATTTTATATGCATAAACTGTCTATCAGTCTCTCAAAATTCTACATGAATGTGAAAAAGTGCATTTTTTATAAATAGATTGGGGATCTATCGAATTTGTCAAAAAAATGACTTTTCCATACATAAAACCTCTATCATAACTGTATAATGACACTTAAACAAACTGAGTAATCATTTCAAGATAAAAATACTCTAGGATATAACAAAAAATGAAAAAAAAATTAATGTGCACACATGCAAATCAAGATTATTTCTTCCAACTTACTTTAGAAAACTTAACAAAATCAAATTGCAAAGAACAATATCGAAAGTGTTAAAAACACACAAATTGAAACTACCCAATCACACAATGTCTATTTGTCTTCAAACAAGATTACACAGTTACAAGATTAGTTTCTACATTTCTAATAAGGGAAGAACGCCACTTGGAAAATAGACCCAAAATCTCATCCACTTCCAGAAAATGAGCACTCCTCAATTGAATTTCGGTCTTGCAAATTTTGGAAGAAATCTCCTCCTGTCTCACTTTTTTCCATTGTTTAATGAACACCTTTATCTGAGCTATTGAAGCATGAGGAGCTTTCATCCATTTCTCAATTTCTTGCACTGTTAGTTGACTAATTTGTTGAATCAACTCTTTCGAATCATCAAACTCCTTTTGAACTTCTTCCAAATGAAGTTGGTGCGAAGGTGCCTCATTGATAAGATCCAAAATAGGAAAACTCAAATACGTTAGCAAATTCTTTGAATTTGACCTCCTTTGTTCACAAATCATTTGTCCTGATTTTATTAAATCTTCAACAGAATCACAGACACCCTCCCATGTTTGAATTACAATTTTAGTTGTTTTCATCTCTAACTTGTTTAAAATTGGAAAGCCATTAGGTCTTTCCTTAATATACTTTTTCCAACTTGTTACTTGCTCTAAAGCAACAGATGCTTTTTTTATGCCATCCTGGTGATCCTCAACATTTTCAAAATGTTTTCTAAACTTGTCATACAACCCTTGCATCTCATTAAAAGAAGTATACAAATCAATCACAGCATGTCGAAACTCTTCCTGCAATTTACAGAGTACTTGTTTAAAATCCTCAAGTGTCATATATAGAAAACACGATTCTTTCAAACCTACTTGAGAATATTTCAATTGCTGATTGACAAGAGCAATTTGCTCTGCTCCTTGTTGATTCACAACCTCCGCATTCTCAAGTTGGTGCTTCAATTCTTTAGCTTTCATCTTCCATTCCTCCTCTCTGTCTTGATGTTCTTGTTTCAACTTACCAATTTCTTGTTGATACCTGTTTTCTGCCTCTGGTAAGTCATGTTTCAACTTGTCTAATTCCTTCTCTTTTTCACCAAAAGCCAAACTTAATTGTGAAACTATGCTAAAATTAGCTCCAGCGAAAACCCCCATGGTAGTAGCTGTGTCCACTGCTTCTTGAGGAAGATTACTTGTATCTTCCTTCCAAATAAACTTGACCAAGGGCAGACACATATTTTCCTGACCCATGTCTCGCTTTCTTTGATCCCATTTTAACCACAACTTTATCCTTTTTACTCCAATAATATTTCCCATTGATACAACTGCATCTTCTCCAAAACCTGCTATCACTTCTGATGATGAATTCATCTCAGGCTGAATGGTAACCAACGAATCAGTTTCCATTTGATTTATAGGAATATATATCCTAAGTGGGGTAATATCCATAGGACTTGAGACAGAGGTAAATGTGAGTGATGTAATAAAACTAGACATAGGCAAATCTTCCTTTTCAGAAATACCCATTAAGACAGAAGGAATGTCATCCTCAAACAACTGGGGAATTGGCGATGTAGTACAAGTATCTATGAGTGAATTAATTGGAAAAGTGGGCATGCTAATAGTAGCTCCATTTATTGACGACAAATTTACCTCAAAAAAATTAAGCTGGGAACATGATGAACCTAACATATTTGGAAGCGTTTCCATATTTGACATAGTTATAACAACCTCAGGATCTTGTTCCACATCCATATTATCAATCTCAATCTGACCATAAGATAAACAAATTACCTTCTCTGCAGAAGCATCTTCCACATGAGTTTGCTCTTTCTTGGCAAATGATATCGAAGGAAATTGAGTCTATTCTTTTGTGCTTCTACCACTTCAGGTTGTTCACAACTTGTTTTAGTGACAGCTTGTTCTAGCCCTTTCTGCAGAGTATCTTCCATTGTGCCAATACAAAATCTCAATGAGCCTTGAAGAACACGTTTCCCTTTGGCCTTCGGTTGAGCAACAAGAGCAACAACAGAACTTGCTGCATCCTCTCTCGCTTCTTGTTTTGTCTTCTCCTTTTCAATATCTTCTTTTATTTTTAGTTTATCTCCTCTTTCTCCAACAATTTTTGTCTTAACTTCCTTTTGATACTTGTACAGAATCAACTTCCTCTCTAGATTAGTAATTTTATCCATTGCCTGCTTAAAATTGATAGCTCCTTGAAACATGGAATCATCGGGTTCATTTTCATGAACATATTGAAATTTCAAGTGCTCATGAGCAAACAGATCAACCAAATATCCTATTGGGTCATGCATTCTTTTGAATGCCTCCCACAAGTTCATAACATAAATCTCATTTCCCACCGAAGACACATGAGCAAGACTCTGTAGCGTAAGGTTGCCAATATTCACAGGAAATTTTGGCCAACTCTTCTTCTTATGTTTTCTCAACTTGGGTGAAACACCATCAATAATAGTCTGATATGTGAATTCTTGAAGCACCATTCAGTCAGGAACAATTCTAGGAAGCAAGTGAACTATATTATTGCCCCAAATTCTTATGTAAGAGAAAATTTGTCCTACATACTAGTCGCCAAAGCCTGAAATCATTTCCCTACACTATCAGAGAATGCAGGAGAATCAACTTTAAAAATATTGTAGTACATTGACCCGAGAAATAGGTCACAGAGTTCATAAACCCAAGGAATAAAATTTTCGTCCCACATATCAGTGCAATATATATGAACCAGTGGAGATTTCTCCGTCCAATTCCAATTTAGAGCCAGGAAAGCAGTCGACGCACAAAATGCATCCATTACAAACCCTGACATATAGAAAGATGGTTTACGATTGTCGCGGCTTCTCTCATATTTTTCAATTTCCTGATGCAAATTAAATGACAGAATTTGTACCCAGTTGAATGGATGACCTGTAAGCAATATATGGTTCGCTAGAGGAACCCACTTCGCTTGGAATGAAGAACAATTGGGTAAACCATATAACCTACAAATCATAGCACACAACAAGGAAAATGGTTCGGAGAACCAAGATAAAGGATATTTAGGAAGTGAAACAGGAATATCAAGCATTGGGTCTTGTAGCCAAGATTTCACCACTTGTTTGTAATTCAAATTTGCATGACTTTCCTCGACAAATTTTGACGAGAGAAGTTGCTTGGTAGTTGGCAAATAATAATCCCTAGCAAAAATATCTAGACAAAACGAAGCAATAACGACATTATGAATATCACGAAACATTCTTTCCTCAGGGTCTACATGATCCAATGCCCACATAATAGGGTCTATGTAAGGCATAAATGGTGGCCTGGCACCAATGCGATGCAACTGAGAATTGCATATCTGAAGGTATGCAAGTTGGTCATGATCAATAGAGTACAAGTCATCATTGCCAAAAATAGTGTAAATTCTAGACCAATCTATAATTAAGCTCTCAGACACATAACCACTGGTGTCAATAAAAACACCAGTATTAGGATCTTTGTTTTTCAGCTCTTGAAGAGCACTTTTAGATCTTGTATTCCTGCTTGTCGCAGATACCTTATTCGATTGAATTTTAGCTACCATGTCTAAAAATAACCTAGGTTAAAATTTACCAGAAAAAATCAATCACACGATGAAAACTTACATGTGTAAATGCTAAGAAAGTTACAACCAAAACCACTGTAACGCACAACATATGCACTGTAAAAAAACCCTCACCAAACTCAAAAAACATCAATAACAATGGTAAAAACCCTAAATTCGAATATTAAATAAGCGAACTCAAACGACCAAAAACAAATAGCGGAAATAGAGAGTAGGGAATATCGGAATATCGGGAATCGGGAATATCGAAATATTGCAAATCGCGTATAGGGAAAACAGACAAAATTATTAGCTACAAATGACAAATCACCATTCCGAGATCCACTTCCTGTTTCCAATACTCTGAAAGCAACAAAATAGATAAATCATAAATCGATCTATATTTCCCATATCCGATAACCAATACATCAATATCTTAACCATTAAAATCTCTACTTTTCTCTTGTGCCACAATATTCAAGATCCGAGGATGGCCTCTTGAATCCATTGTTAATGGTGTTTCTGCATGTTTTATATCTATTGAGTCGCTCTTCCAACATGTTATATAGCCATGGTATTTGTTTAGCACTGGACTTCCGACTTCTGATTTCCAGTTCCAGTTTCGGAAGTCGGCTCCTCGATTTTCGTAAACCAGGTTTGGCACTTCACTTTTCGGACTTGGCAACTTCGGGATTGGAAAGTTATCATGGTTCAATATTTCTTTTATCCCATAATCAGGAAGGGACGGAGCATGCACTTTAGGTGTTGAAAAATGCGGCATGGAGTTTTCAAATATCATAAATCGGAAATCGAAAAAACATATGTTCATTCATAATGATCAATTTAAACTCGCTATGCATTTTTTTCAGTCTACCTCTACATTTCGCGGAGATTAAAGAACCAGAGAGAAAATTCATAACATTTGATAGACCAATTAAATTGGAAATACGAAAATAGAGTAATCTTTCTCGTTTCTGATATTTCAAATATCATAAATCGGAAATCAGAAAAACATATGTTCATTCATAACGATCAATTTAAACTCGCTATGCATTTTTTTCCGGTCTGCCTCTAAACAATATATGTGCTCATTTCCTGGATTTCACATAAATGATAGAGGAGTTCAACAATCAACACCAGCAACATCGAGGTACATAGAGAGGTTGATGTGCTTGATTAAATGACAATCACTTAACCTCATACATGATAAAATCTAGCGGAAATGTTGCAATCTTGAAATAATGGAATTTGTTAAGTCTGTTGAATTCTGAATGGGATCTAAAATTCTACTTTTTTCATATGAAATCCGATGAGGTTCGAACCACTCTCAAACATTCTAAAACAATTAATGGTAATGTTAAAAATTTAGGTAAAAGGATAGAAAATGAAAGATAAGACCAATACCACTTTTAATTTAATAATTTAATATTCCCATTACTAATGGAGCACCTAGGAGCCCCCAACTTCACCAGTGCATGTTTCAAAAAATCGGGATGAGATTCCCCATGCGTTTCCTTACGTTTTTCTAAATTGGGGATGAGGAGAAACAATTCACCAAGAGCCCCCAAGTCCCCGAGATGCAAGGAGTAAGGGGGCGCATCCCCAACCCTAGGGAACATGTCCCCATGTAACACTGGTTAAATGTTATCACTTAGATCTAATGGTGATCACAAGGGTGGATCAATAGTTCTAATTAATTGTGGAGGTTGAACATGGAGGTGTTTAACCCACCTCCTCTCCTATACAAATTGTAAACTACTCCAAGACACTTGTCCATCATGGAGGAAAAGAAATCTCCTTTGAAAACCACCTAAGCTACCTCCACACACCATTTTCAAATCACAAGGAAATATAATGGGCTACCATCTCCTGGGACAAGCAAGAATTGGTTTTATAGCCTTAAGATGAAGTCTGAAGAGTTAACAAAACCCATAAATGATGTAAGTTTATATATGTCAAATTATCTGTTGACTTTAAACTCCTTATTAGTCTCATTAATTTTTATAAAAAATTTGCCACCCACTTCATGACTCGTTTACATCGTTGCCACCCACTTCATGACTTGTTTACATAGTTTAATATTTTGTGTAAACTTTAAATATCCAAAAAGAAGCGAATGGAATTGAATACTTAGACTTGGAGAAAAATGTTATTAGTAACACAATCATCTTAGGTTTGTTCCATGTCATCTCCTCGGAGAAACGAGCCTTTACAAAGACAGCGGTCAACAACACAATATGGAAACAATAGTCATGGTTCATAAATATTTATGAAGCATGAATATTGGGCAGTTATATTCCCACTCGTTGTTTATGAAAAATGTTTATGAGAATGAAAGTAGTTAGAAGAGAAGAAGATAAAAGGAAGGACGGTTGATTAAAGGAGTGCGATTTCCCTTAAGAAGAAGGTTATCAAAAGAAGATAATATATGTTAAAGAGTAAAAAAGGTTGAAAAACTTAGTTTGATAATTTAGAGGATTTATTCCACAATTAGTCAATTTGTTGTTCTCTCGTTTATTTGTCATTTTTGCTTCTATTGTAACTACTGCGAGACATTTAAAAAAAAATGTTTCAAGAAAGATTTTGAAGACATGTTCTTGATCAATTTTGTATTTTTTAATAGAAACAGGGTAAAATGGTATTAAGAGAAAAAAGGATGTGCACAACCATTCATTACAAAAATGGAGAAATCATGAAGTTCATAGAGGCCTAGAAAGAGAAGATAAAAACAACTAAAGTTGAAACCTGTCTTCTAAAATTCCTTACATATTTCTTGCTATTTATCATAACATGAGAAGAGTAAATTATGACAAATTGTTGGTTCAAAAAGATGGAAAAAACATAAAAGATGGCTGGGAGTGCTACATCTTCTTGCCAATATGACCTATAGGCTGGGTGACTAAAACTTCCTCCATGGGGTGAGCCTTGTCGCGTGGTGATTCCTGGAAATGGTTGCACTAGTTCATCTTGGTGAGCTTCAACACCTCTTCTTTTATGATGCCCATGGTCCCCATCAACCCTTTTAAATCCCTTTCATGATTATCAATCTGTGAGTCATGACGACCGATTTGGTTTGTAATATACCGGATATCATAAACAATTTATTTGTTATCCTTTACAGTTCTTAGCAACAAAATATGAAACTCTGCACAGGTGGCATTTGATATCATCTTGGACATACTTGAGAATGGAAAACCCAACATCGATGTCCTTTTTTTCCATTGAAAACATGGGGGTTGTTCTAGACCAAAACGAAAAGCCTACAAACAAACCATGAAGTTGATCTATGCCTTCCTCTCCACTTGAACCTACATACAACGGATTGGCTTGAAAGCTTCCTTCACATTTAACGTCGCCTGCGATGTCTCTTTTGCAAACTTCCTCATCTAAAATTGAAAGTACAGGAGTAGAGGAAGGTAATTTAATTCTTGTCGGTAGTGGAAGCCACTTGGAAGACAGAAAGCTACAAGTATTCTTGAGAGAGAGATACACGTCATTCTTGGTTAGCGAGGAGGGGATGCTACCCACCACGGGCTGTGGGTTAGGGGACGAATTTATATAACCTTTTTTTTCCATTGTAAACAATCACACCTTGAGTACTTCTAGCACATAGATTAGCTAGTTTATCAGCTAAACCATTGTTCTCCCGAAAAATGTGAAAAAATAACGCTTGAGAGGGAGAGTTTAAAAGGAGAATAATATTGTAAATTATTTTACATATGGTGGAGCCTTTATAGCATCCAAATCTCATCTTCTTTATTACTTGTCTAGAATCATCGAAGATTATTAACTTTGGAATGGATTTCGTATCAATTAGTTCCAAGCCATGATAGAGTGACAACCATTCAACTTCTTTATTTGATTTTGTTCCAAGACCACATGAAAAGGATTTAACTATATTTTCTCCGGGATCAAAAATGATCCCTCCCGCACCTGCCTCCCCTAGGTTTCCTTTTGAGGCATCATCGAAGAAGAAGGAGTAACAATGTTGCTCCTTCCTCCAATGAAGAAAATAATCTTTTTTTGCTTATTTCCTAAATATAAAGAACCCAAGAACATTTGGTCTAAGGGGAGCTCTGATTTATAAATTCTTTACACCAACTAGATTCCTTAACTGTAGGTTCTTCATAAACAGGGTAGGAGATGCCTTTTGAGATCATTCTCTTTGAAACCATATTGATCACTTTGTAGGCTACCATGAGGGGATCAACCTTCTTATCGTCAAAGATAAATTAGTTCCTTTCTAGCCAAATCTTCCAACATATGTTTTTGGGTATGGTATTCCATACCCTTTGGAGAGTTGGATTCCTCCTCAATGCTCTTGGGAAAATAGAGTTCCATGATTCTGCTAACTCTCAAATGTGTCCCAGAGGAGGAACCTTTTGCCTAGATTTCCCAATATGTGACCCCAAACTTTAGAGGTGAAATTGCATGACAAGAAATGATGAGCAACAGATTCTAGAGCATATTTGCATCGGACACTATTGGATACGCCGAGCACATTGAGAAGCCGGGGGGGTTGAACAATGTGTATAGTTTTTGTTACTTTTTCAACGTAAACAATAATCAGCAACACATTCAATATTAATCAGAGTACATTATTATAATTATACATATCATCATATTAGCATAAGATAAGAAGGATAACAAAACACAATACACAAGTCTTTTACGTGAAAACCCAAGTCCCGGGGGAAAGACCATAGAAGCCTTATAATAATAGTTTTCTAGCAACAACTGGAAGGAAGAAACAACCCCCTTATTACAATGAATTAAATTCTCCATTTACAACTAGAATAAGGCTACAACCCCCTGATTTACAAGTTACAACATGAAGGAAGCTCCAACTCCCAATTTCTCTGGCTACAACCGCAAGGATGCTACAACCCCCTTTCCTTGCCCCTCCCTGCCACCCTGATATGAAGATAAAAATTGTTGAACCATCACCACACTGATCCTATGGAGTTGCTAATCAACACCTTTAATACACTGCACAATAAATACCACATTGCACAACCACTGCCACTACTAACCACTGCTCATCATCTGATCACTACTCATCAACTGATCATTGTCCAATGTATCACACTACTCATAAACCTGTACAATCAACCTATCCCAATCAATATGTTTCTCATATCAACTGACTCATTCAATATGATTCTAACCAACTGCAAACCAAAATCAGTCCACCCGAGTCAAACCAATTGCTCATACAAATCATCCAGTCTGAATCAGACCAACTACACATAAGGAAACTTGTGTCAATTCTTCTCAATTGAACCAACCTATACCAAGTTGCTTGTGTGTGTGTGCCAAATCAATCACATACTTGTGTTAATCTAATCAATTGCTCTGAAAGTCAACCAACCACTCTTACTTGGCCTAGTTCATCAAGTCAGACAAGCATTTGAGCAACCAAGAGATTTCATATACGGTCAACCAAACTTTGTCCAATCACACTCAACTAGATGACACCACAACCAACCTCAATCACAGTCAAGGAATACTTGACAATTAAACATGATATACCTCAACCAACTAACCACAAATAGGAAGTTAAAATACTTAACCAACTATTTCAAACTCAGTCAATCTCATAAACTCTTAGACACAAAAGGATTTTTCACTCCACTCAAACCAAGTCAACAAATCAAACAAATATGAAGCAAATAGTCACTTACAATGTTGTTAAAGGTTTCCATTAACAGTCAATAATAGTCCACCTCCACTTAGGTCAAATACACTATGATCAAAACTTGTCAAACTAGTTTTGAAGGAAAACACTTAGGTTGATCAAAGAAACCACTCACAAGATCTATTACTTACATGTCAACTTCTCATTCAATACTACACTATACAACGGTCAAGATAAACACCAAAATCTATGCCAACAATATCCAAGATAATCATCAAGATCACATCAAGATATATTCCAAGATAATCATCACCATAACCTCCATAACATATTCAATAACTTCAAATATATACCAATATATAGACTCACATAGTAAAATCAAACATGAACTCTATCCATGAGAGACATTTGCCATCACAAGAGAAACCCAGAAGCATGAACCATACATTTTTGAATATCAGAATATTAGGAAACAATAGACAAACCAAAATAAACTCTAGATTATTTCAACACATAGCCCTCGCAACAAGTTTTTCAATGAGCCAAGAATTTTGTAATTATGATTCCGTATGAGAAAGTTATGCCAATTTTAGTGAATGTCTTCAATCCTCAAAGATGCCCAAAAATTTCTCCTCCACAAAGTTTCGAACTTTTCTCCAAGAGTTGTGAAATGCCAAACATAGAATTTGTTAACACCCAAAAAAATTCACCTAGCTCTCCATGGTCTAAACCATAATCATACATCATATTCGCAGCATTATTTCCTCCATTTTGACCTTCACAACTAAAAATCCACCAAATATGGTCCAAAACATTATTATTCCTTTCCCATAAATGAAGGGAAGTTGAGCATTTATTGTGATTTATCCCCACTCTCTCTAAAAAAGACCAAAAAACACTAAAAATGAGAATGAGTGAAAAACCATAGATAAATACCATGGGTCAAAAAGCCTTGGATCATCCTATAAATACATTGTGAAGGTCTCCCCACAAACATTCTTTTACATTCCTCAATTCTTTCATTCCTAAAGTTTTTCGTCACTTTCCATTGTTCCTCCATTTTAGCCATACCATCCCCATGTTGTACTTTGAGCTCACTCCGCACCCATTTGGATCCATTCCCCCCCATTTGACAACCACTCGTGGAGAAGACTAGAGACCCAAACCGTGGAGCTGCGAGACCATTTCCTTGGATGACTATGATGGCCCACATTATAGAAAATGTATGAGTGATTTTATTTTTGTTAGTTAGTAGAATATATATGAAAAAATCAAAAATATTGTTATTACTGTTCTTTTCTGTTTCCTTTTATCATTGTTGAACTCTACCCTATGATCTGGACGATCTAGGGTAGGTGCTTTTGCACCTAGTAGGGGAGAAATCCCCACTTCAATTTTGGTGAATCCACTCGGTCGGTCCTTTAGGATATTTGTTTTTGCAAGTGTTTCTATTGGTTTGTTCTCCTTTTCTACCTTCATTCATCATAGACCTAACCCCCTCACGACATAGTTGAACTAGTCTTGCCTCAGTGCATGCTCCCCACCCCAATATGATAGCCTTTTCTTAAAAAATTCTCACTTACGGATGAATCACACTTATTCGGCAGAAAGTTGTGACAAGGTCACACCTTTTTTCCCAATAAGCATGACCTAGGTCACACCTTCTGCCCCGATAAGTGCGACTTGTGTAAATTTGAGCATATAGATCTGTAGACAAAAACAAAACTCACAAAGAAGATCTCACAATTTACTCAGCAATTGAAGAATGAAACAGTGCAAAAGGCTTGCATCTGTGAATGCTTTCATTAATCAAAAAGTAATTCAGATAATAATTACAATGATGTAAAATGGCTTTAATAGCCACAAGCAATTCGAATCCACATGAGGAAGTTCGAATTGATGACTCTAGTTGACTGTAGGTAACCAAGACTTGTCTAAATCACAATTGGAGTTCTAAAACACAACCAACTGTTACATTTAGTATTAAATAATGGTTAACTAACTGTGGTACGTGAGAAAAACGCCCCACATGTGTGCAATTAATTAAACCATTATTTAACTGAATGTAGAGAGCTAGAACTGAATGTAACTAACTCCTAACTTGGCTTGACTAGTCATCAACTGAAGTTAACTGACCTTGGTTGGTTTCGACACTTCCAGTTGCTTCCTAAATTGTAGGGATTGATCTAGGAGACTCCTAAACTTATGCAATCAAGTGCAATAAGTGGCAGTGAGCCTCAATTAGTGTTCCCCACACTTTGGTAACTGAAACATGTGCCCCAATTAGGTCAAGTTTAACCAATGGTGCTAATGACTATAAATAGACTGGATGGACTCCCGATTTAGACATGACTCCTGATTTAGACATATGACCAAATTTGTACAAGGGAGGATTAATAATCCTAACACCCCCCCTGAATTCTAACTTGGAAAAACTGTGGGCCCTGGTAACTAAGACCATAGGTCACCCATTACATCAAGTAAAATAAAGTAACTGCTTAATATAAGTAACTAGGGAAAAAACCACATGGGAAAAAAGCCCTCCTTCTATCTAAGCAGGTAGAATCAGCTCTCAAGTTTGAAAAACTTGAAAATATGTTGCTGCAATCTTCATCTCTGTGAGGTAGTGAAGCAACATGCATGGTGTGATGTGCACAGGTATTCTGGGGCCTAGCATGTAGACTTCTCCTTCTTCTTCGAAAAGGATGATGAGAGGAAGGAGGAATGTAACCTTTGTCTCTTGCTGAATGAAGAGGTGTATGATCATATCCATTCTTCTGAATGTAGGAAGACTGAGCCCTTGCCATATTGCATCTTACAGGAAGTCTATTGCATCTCTCTGAAGGAGGCAAAATAGTATGACATAGCGCAAGAGTCTTTTCTTTCTGAGTGTTAGGTGACTTTCCAGTCATCTTCCTAGCTTCCAGTTTGGAAGTAGGGACTGAATCTAGATCTGAGTCACCCTGAATCTTAATGTCATAAACTAATATAGATGGATCTGCAATACTAGTAGAAGCTGTAAAATAAGTAGATGCAATGTTTTTACCTTCCCTTGCTGGTGGCTGCTAAGAGTGCACTGGTTCTGAAGGAGGCATGAAATGTGAGAACTCATATGCTCTTGAAGCATTATTCACAATACCCTTTGCTATGATGCTCCTAGTAGAGATATCTGTGATCTCCACTGAGTCAGGACCAAATATCACTCGCTTTGGAGATCTAGTATGGGTCATCTGATAGACAGATAACAGATTTGAAGCCAGTGAGGGAACAAACAACACATCTTTGAACCTTCCATGTTCAAGTTGGATAGAGCCCTTCCCTTTGGTTTGTACTTTACTGTTATTTCCCATCTGAATACTAGGACCATCAAAAGACTGAAAAGAAGAGAATGATTCTATGGATGCAGCCATATGGTTGGAAGCTCCAGAATCAATGAGGAAGGCAGGTGTTGATGTGCAGCAAGCTTTCAGTGCATGTCCTTTCCTTGGGTATTCTTCTTCTTCTTCTTCAGAGTCTTCCTTCCTTGCGCTAGTAGGTACAGAAATTTTGTGCCTTTTCAAAAGAAGAGACATTTCATCAAGTTGTCTTCTCATACAGGAGCTTTCTGAATGGAAGCCCCTTCCATAGTAAGGGCAGAGGATCTTGCCTTTGCTATTCTTCTTGCTTCTCTTCGAACTTGAAGGTTCTTTTGACTGTTCAGACTCATCTCTTTGCTTCCCTCTGTCATTCGCTGCCTTATCTCCTCTTGCAATAAGAGCTAGATCTTTGGGAGATCGAATGATCCCCATTTGGATCAATTTATCATTTTCAGAAATAAGAGATTGAATGAAATCATTAAGAGTGGGCATCTTACAATTTGGAGTAGTGAGCCTTACCGTTTGGAAGGTGGATACAAAGACTGAGTAGTCTGAATTGAGCTTGGTGAGAATAGCAAGGATGAGCTGGGTTTCATCCTTATTTACCTTGAATTGCTTCAACTGATATATCAGGTTCTTGAACTTTGAGAAGAATTCATTTAGAGATTCGAAATCTGATGGATTGAGAGTAATCAGATCATTTTCTAGCTGATGGATCCTCATCTCATCATGCTTATCAAACAAGGAAGCAAGCTTGTCCCAAACCTCTTTGGGAGTGTCCAAGTCTCGGATGTGAAATTGAAGATCCTTAGAGACTGAGTGTTGCATGAGTCCAATAGCTTCATCAAGCCTGTTCATGTACTTAACTTTGTCTTTCTCTGATTCTGGCTCTTCCTCTGTTTCTTCTACAAGTCTGAAGAGATGCTTGGTGCGGAGCAATATTTTCATGTCATCCTTCCACTGGTGATAGTTGAAGGGAGTGAGAGGCTCTATTTGGTGAGCCATTTTGAAGTAATAAGAAGAACTGAGCTGATGTAGCGAATGCAATGAGAAGTAGAGGCTACTTGTAGCGAATGCTGCAAGAAAAGCTGATAACCTGTCACACAATCAAACAAACAAAATGATCCGACTGGAGATCTGAGGAGGAGAGGAGTCTTTTCCACCGAGGCTCTGATACCATGTAAATTTGAGCATATAGATCTGTAGACAAAAACAAAACTCACAAAGAAGATCTCACAATTTACTCAGCAATTGAAGAATGAAACAGTGCAAAAGGCTTGCAGCTGTGAATGCTTTCATTAATCAAAAAGTAATTCAGATAATAATTACAATGATTTAAAATGGATTTAATAGCCACAAGCAATTCAAATCCACATGAGGAAGTTTGAATTGATGACTCTAGT
>LPNX010901459.1:39171-134991 GCA_001517045.1 Pseudotsuga menziesii | reverse complement strand
CATGTGCCCCAATTAGGTCAAGTTTAACCAATGGTGCTAATGACTATAAATAGACTGGATGGACTCCCGATTTAGACATGACTCCTGATTTAGACATATAACCAAATTTGTACAAGGGAGGATTAATAATCCTAACAACTTGGACCAGAACTTCAGATCACACTTGTCCTAGCTCTCGAAGGGACCACTCCTTGGGGATGAGTCCATATGAAGCGTTATATGGCAGGAGGTGTAGAACACCAGTAACTTGGGATAACCTAGTGAACAAAGTTGTGAACGGTCCATAATTACTCAAGGAGATGGTGCAGGAAATTGTAAAAATCAGACATAATCTAAAGGCAGCCCAAGACATATAGAAAATATATGTCGATAAGCATAGGGTGAATAGAAAGTTCAATATTGGGGATCATGTTTATATCAGGGTGAAGGCAAGGAAAAGTTCTTTGGAAATTTCGATCTCCACATTTTCCCTTCCGCAATTTGTGGGATGCGGGATGTGAAAATGGCTTATGGTAGATTTTGATTTCCACAACTTTGATCTCCACAACGGCCATTCCGCATGCGAGATGCAGATGTGGAATGTGGCATGTGAGATGCGGGGTGCGAGAGTGAAATTTTGATATCTTTTCGATTCTGCAAGTAAAGATCTCCACACCGTTGATTTTCTGTGGGATGATTCTCAACCATTGATCTGATTCTGGATGAAAAATATACTGTGACCGTTGATTTTCACTGCGATTCTTCTCAGCCATTTGATCTCTCAATGGTTGGGAAAGACAAATATTTTATATGGTTTGGAAAAGAACCGGGAATCATCATATGAATGCATAATCAGAGATAGGTAACTCAGGTGGAAGATTTGGGTCGTGTTCTCTCCTCCAGGGCGGGAGGGGATGTGACAATGTTTCTATTGGTTTGTTCTCCTTTTCTACCTTCAGTCATCACAGACTTGACCCCATCACGACAGATTTGAACTAGTATTTCCTTAGTGCCTTCCCCCCGGTCCAATCCGATAGCCTTTTCTTAAAAAATTCTCACTTACGGATGAAGCACACTTATTCAACAGAAAGTTGTGACCAGGTCTCACCTTTTTTCCCAATAATCCTGAGCTAGGTCACGCCTTATCCCCCGATAAGTGCGACTTGGACCAGAACTCCAGATCGCACTTGTCCAGGCTCTAGGAGGGACCCCAGTCGCTACTGTGACCCTATTTTGTGAGGACTGTTGTGCAAAACCCCCTATTTTGTGTGACCTGAGTCTCTTCGTTGATTTTCAGCCGCAATCACAACTATTTGATAGTTCTGTACGACCCCAATCGCACCTGTTTCATTGATAGGTGTGACCTATAGTTTTTCAGCCCCTTTTTGGTGTTTGATATCCTTGTCCAAAACCCCCTGTCTGTGTTTTACCCCTTCCTGAACTGTTTCTATCCAGATCTAATCCATTACACCCCCCTGGTTTATTTTGTGGTCATATTTTCATTGAATGTGAGCCTCTTCAGTTGAGCTTCGTAGTTGAGATGCTCTGTGTGTTTCCTACACCTGATTAGTTCCTTATGCACTCATTTACCTGTGTATATTTGATTTTCTGGAAGAAATAGTAATTTTGCATGATATTTGCTATTATTTATCTTCATTTTTGCGTATCGGTCATGAGATTGTTTGGGTTTATACACATCATTTGCACACATCTCACACCCTAAAGTGAAATTCTTGGTTCATGACCCCAAGCTAGCCTAAAAAATTAACTTAACTCCAACCAACATTGTAACCTCATTTGAGTACTAAAACAATCTTGTAGCTAAGTTAGGACATTAGGGATAGGCATCCAAATAAAACCCATTTGTCACTTACATTTGGGACATAGGTGTTGCCCATTAGGGGACCAAAATCCTCTTGTACTTGTTGACACAGTCATGATTGGTCTTTCGGAGGGTCCCCCGCTCTATGAGAGTAAGCCACAGTGAATGGGTTCCAGAAGTTAGGGTGGAATACCGCACTCCATTCTGCACTAAAGGATAACTTTTAATAGTCCTTGTGCATGCTGGAGTATACCAGGTGTCTGAAACGAGGTATCCTAGTTTCCATTCTTTCTAGGGCTCTTGTACCCGGAGGTCCCTCTTGGTAGTGGGATTCTCTTTAGCCTATTGTTCTTCCATTTCATATTATCTGACTGGGATTTCATCACCATGCTAAGGATACTATTTGTGAGGGGATTCCAGCTTGTAGTTAGGATTTTTCTTGCACTTTTTCCCCATAGGTTAGTGCGTCATTTTCTTTCTAGGTACAGCTGCTTGTTGGATTTTCAGACACTTTGTTGTGGAATTTCCTGTTGTAACCTATTGTTGCAGTTCGGTTTTAGAGATTGCTTTTGTCCTGTGAGACACCATTTGTATGCTCTTCTTCTACACACTCAATTGTAGTTGGGTTTTTGAGCATGTAGTTAATACTCTAACGCCTACATTCATTACACAACACAACATCACGCTACAAGACATTTTTGGTCTCTTTGGGAGGCGGTTAGGGTTTGAACTGTGGGTGACGATGGGGAGCTGAGGTACTGCTTGGTCCCAGAGGGGAGAGAACAGATAATAGGTGACGGGTTTTCTGTAGGTGATGGTCATGAGGGTGGCCATGTGGTGTGTATCCCATGGGGTAGGGTTTTACGGACTACAGTGTTGGAGGTTGTGGCTGGGTCACACAGATCGGTGAATCCAGTTGATGGTTCAGATACTTACCTGAAAGGAAGATCTCGTCCTAGGCATAACAATTCAGACGAAAGGGTCAGCAACAAGGGTGCGTCTAAACAGAATAGATATTGGGTGAAGAAGAGGTGGACGAGATACAACTACGCGCTTGGGGAAGATATTGGTTGGGATCAACTGGAACATATGTAAAATTTCTTTGTGGTGGGGCGTGTTATAGGGAAAAAGTGATCATTGTAGGTGATTGAAAAATGAGAGGAATCTTGTTGGTCGGAGGCACTTGGGGAGGTGACGGAATTGGAGGGAATCGCCCGTGGTTAGTTTGCCTTAAATTCCAAACAATGGGAACATGTGCAGTGGGTTTTGGAAAGAAACTGGTCCTTAGAACAAATTCCTGTGCTGTTAAAACCATGGATCCCGTCTTTTGATGCCAGTAGGGAGTGGGTGGATGTGGTGCCTCTCTAGGTTCGGCTCCTAGGGCTACCGAGGCAGTACTGGACTGAGGAACATTTTTACAACATTGGTAACATTTTGGGGTCTTTCCTAGAAGCAGATTCAACCTACAATATTACAAAATAGCGACAGGTGTACCATATTTTGGTGAATATCAACATCCGGGAGGGTTTGGCTGAAGATATTCAGTTGTATTGGGGTGAGACACATTTTAATCAATGGTTGGATTATGAAAATGTACCCTTTAGGTGTCGGCGGTGCCATGCATATGGTCATTCGGCGGTCGATTGCAGTCTGGGGGTGTGCACTCTCAATGGCCGTGGAAATCATCAGGGATCAAAAGGGCCTGGCTCTGTGAGTGGGGGTCCTTTTCCACCATCCCCTAGGTTAGTGGTGTTACATGAAGGGTTTGAAGCGGTTTTCAGTGATCCTGTGGAGGAGATTTCGACATCCATTCTCATGATTGAAGTGAACAACTCAGTGGGTGGTTCAGTGCATGGGGTTTCCCCTCTAGGTACCTCTTCTTTCACCCTTTATCCATCCATAAATTTATTTACTATATATTCAAATCTATCAGGGATGGATTGGATGGAAAAATTAAAAAATCTTACAATTTCTGACCAACCTTTAGAGATCTCCACACCTATCTCTGCTGCAAAGATTGAGGAACATGTTTCACCTATGGTTTTGGACACATGTGAGGAGGGGTCCCAGTCTCCCATTTCCCCGCAGGAGTCATCAGACTCTGGGTATTTTCTGAGGTCATGCAAGAAGGGGGGTTCGAAGGGTTTGGGAAAAAATATATACCCGTCCTCTCATGGGAGAGGCCGAAAATCCACATTTGCAAAATATCAGTCTAGAGCTCGAAAGGATTTACAGGAAGGAAAACACCTATAGATTGAATGGGCACTTAGATCATTGAATGCCCAGAAGAAGGGATGCAGATGAAGATCGTGTATTTCAATTGTCAAGGTCTAGCTGGTCCCCTAAAAATATCAGCGCTCTGAAGGGTGGTTGATTTGGAACACCCTGATTTTGTTTTGTTGCAGGAAACTTTAGGGGTAGGTGATGTGGTAAAAATCAAGTTGGAAATTTAGTTCCTAGGATGGAAGTTTGAGACGTTGGATGTTCATGGACGCTCAAGGGGATTAGCCATGGGCTGGAATGCTAGAATGGTTAGGGTTTCGAATATCTGGTGAATGGAGTCTATTCTTGGCATGAATTTTCAGGATCTGGATCATGGGCAGCTAGTAGATGTTTTTAATGTCTATGGGTCGTACCTAAATAGGATGCCATTCTAGGATAATTTATTTAATAATTATGCTTTGAAGGGAGATATGGTGATCATTGGGGGGGGTTTAAAATTTTCCCTGAGGCAGGCCGAGGTTTGGAGGCCACATGCCCACTCTAATCTGCTGACGGAATATTTCACTCATAAGTTGGTTGAGAGGAACTAGCTGGATATTGAACCTACTAAGATAAAAACCACATGGAAAAATAATAGATGTGGGGAGGGGTGCATAGCAAAGAGGTTGGATCAGTTTTTGGTGATTGAAAAGACGGTGGATAGGCACCATTTCATTCGTTAGTGGGTGGGAGGTGGGGGGAATTCATATCATCTACCCATTTTCTGGAATGCAGGAATGGGCCTACAAAACCTCCCAACCCTTTGAAATTTAACAAGATTTCGCTTAAAGATGAAATCTTTCGTATGTTGATCACCAATATTTGGGCCCCTTTTGATCCGGACAGTAGGCTCTCCACAAATTTTCAGTTTGCTTCAAATTTTCACAATATTAAGGCATCTATAAAAGGATGGGAAACTAATAAGAGGTGCAGGGAAGACCGTGAGCTAAAATAGATAGAACGGGAAATTGTTGAGACCCTGGAAAAAGAGGGGGGGGGGTATGTTGAACCAGTTGGACAAAGAATCACTAACTATATTGGAGGGGCGAAGGAACTCTCTATTGCTAGAAAGGGAGGAAACATGGCGCTTAAAAAGAAGGGCTACCTGGTTGGAATGCAGGGATGATAATACAAAGTTTTTTCATGCCTATGCCAGGGAGAGCTTGGACAAAATATTCAAACACTATTTAGAGCTTAGTGGATGATCGGGGTTTGTGCTGGGAATATTTTGAAGGCATGGCCAAGACAGGGGTTGAACATTTTCATAATTTATTTTGAGCTCCAACCCATGTGTATATTGTAGAGATTATTCGTATTGCAAAATTATTCCCATGGTTTGTGGAGGAAGAGGATAACTTGGCTCTAATGGAAGAAGTTACTAAAGAAGAGTTCAAGGTAGTTCTTCAAATTTTCCAAAAGGAAAAAATCCCTGGACTTGATGGGTGGACCATTGAATTTTTCATTGAGCTCTTTGATCTCATGGGTGGTGATTTATTGAGGGTTATGGGGGATTCCCATATTACGGGTAGGATCCCAGCCAATTTTAACTCGACCTAGTATAGCCATGATTCCAAAGGTTGACAATCCACTATCTTTAAATGATTTTAGGCCCATCTCACTTTGTAACTGTATATACAAAGTGGTCTCAAAGGTGATTGCTCGTAGATTGAAGAGTATTTTATCTGAACATATCACGACAAAACAATTTGGGTTCCTGGAGGGGAGACAGATTCATGAATCCATTAGGGTTTCCCAGGAGGGGCTCCACAACATGAAAACCAAAAACATCAAAGGGGCTATTCTCAAAATCAACCTCTCTAAATCCTACGATAAGGTAAGTTGGTTATACATCCATATGCTTCTAACTCATCTTGGTTTTGACATTTCTTTTATCAGGTGGATTATGAGTTGTATCACTATTGTCTCTTTTTCGGTTTTGATAAATGGGGCTGCATCTTCTTTTTTTCATGCTGAAAGAGGCCTTTGTTAGGGATGTCCTCTTTCCCCACTACTCTTCCTACTGGTGGAAAAAGGTTTGAGTAGGTCTTTAAGGGAGGACAGCAGGGTGGGAAACTTAAATGGGATTTGGATTTCTTAGCATCTCCAGATAACTCATTTATTATTTGTGGACGATGTTTTAATCTTCTGCTCTGGCTCGACATGAGATGTGGATACCATATCAGATATTTTGGCCCTGTTTACAACAGCAACTGGAATGGAAATCAATGCTGGAAAGTCTACTTTCCTTATTTTGTTTCCATATTTTGGAAACAAACACAGAATACTCAAGGCATAGTTTTATTAGTATGGAAAGGACATTCTTCTCATCCTTCCATTTTATTCTGCACTGTATGCACTAGAGTACTAGAGACTTGAATTTAGTAATGGATTGCTCAATAGTCTCGAAACTACTGGGATGCAAAGATACCAACTCATTCTCCAGAATGTGTAATGTCCCAAATTTTGCATTGGGTCACAATGGCCAAATCACATTTTCCATATTCATGAAAATTTTCAAATTGATGGTAAAGGTCAAATAATTGCCAAGGAGGAAAATCACTAGATTCCTAGGTTGGAGGTGGAAGCTTTGAGCTTTGGAATAAGGGGGACAATAAATGATGTTTGAAAATTATACTAAAATAAATAATTAATAAATAATATAAATAAATAAATACAAGGGAAAATCAAAGTGGCAATTGATCATGAAGACACATGGAGGATGTGGGACCCACACAAGCTAGAATTCCTATGTTAAATGGTATCTTCCTCTTGAAAATTCGAATCTATGGGAAGCGTAATGTTTTTGGATGGATTATAAGGTTAATATACTTGTCCATATACTTCATATGTCCAATTTGGGATGAATTGTAACTTACATGGGAGTTTCATGGACACTTGGCTAGATTCCCCTTACATTTATGAAATCTATGACACCAATGATGGAGATTCTATGACAGTTATGACACAAGTCAGATATAAAGGCTGAAATATGACATATCTGACATTTTAGTCCTGAATAGAGCATCTTAGAGGGCTCTCAAGGGAGTTGGACAAGGCTAAGAGGCTCCTACTCGAATTTGGGGGAAGATGGAAGGTAAAGAGAGAGGCCACGTGGCATAACATGAGCAGCCACACAAATTCGACTTGGATTTGGTTTATAGATGGATGTGGAACCTTATAAGACCAATAATTTTTATAAAATTAATATATTAGCCAAGAGACAGAGCTTTTTGATCATTTGTGAAATTTGTATTGTGAAGAGAGATAGCTAGTGAGTGACTTGTTCATGCCTTAGCCAATTTCGAGGGTGAAAGATTCCAAACCTAGTTGGTGATTGGAGAGGCCACTCAGTTGTTTCATGGAGATTCAATGGAGTCATAATTTATAGGTTAAATATACAGCAGCTCATGGACAACTCAAATTTCAGCTTGTTCTCCCTTTCATTTCAATTTTTCTCACCATATTTTAGCTCGATGGAGTGAGGCGCACTTGGTGAGCTATTTATCTCTTTAAGGGAGATCCTCTTGCTCCAGTATTTTGTATTCTCATGTAAATGCTCTGATATATCTATTCATAAATTTATCAAGTCGAAAGGCCAAGAAATCTCATGTATTATTGATCAATAATAAAGAAACAGTGCCTTTTCCCCACCTCCTTGTTGTAAACTCTTATAATATTGACAGATTTGAATGGATGTGCAAAATATTAATGATTTATGAATGAATGGAATTTAATTAAATAATATTAAGGGTTTAATATTCATTAATTGATAATTTGTGGCCATTGGGTCGAATTTCATAGCAACTCAAGCCAACTACATCTCATTTCCCTAAGGGTCCAAAACTAGTTTTTTTTATATCTGATTGAAAGAAGTGATAACAGCCATGGGAGTTCTATTGGTTCTGCATATGAGTCTCTGATAATGTATTATACACATCCCCTACTTCAATTTTATAATTAGAGTGAGTTTCTGCACATTTGGGAAGCCATTCCACCAATTACTCGGGGGGGATTTGAGCCCCAAATTGCTAGTAAAATCATCCATCTTGTTCAGAATTTAATACAAAATTGGGAAGTGATTGGAGGGCCATAATACATCCCTGAAAATAATAATTAATTTATTATATCATTCACACACCTTCTCTGAATATTTGGGAGCAATTGGGCCAATTTGGAGACCAAGACACTACGACTAGTCAAGAGCAAAAATTGTGAAAAATTGGAAAATTGGGCATTTTAATAAAAATTCAAAAAAGGGGCATTAAAATGGTACCAGAGCATGGTATTGTAACCTATTGAAGTTATGGATGGTAAATATGAATTTAATAAATTCATTAAGCCATGTGGTGATGATATATCCAGGAAGGTTAAGCAAGCATTCAAATTGACACATAAGACTATTCATTTTGAAGACCTTAATGTTTGGTTAAAGTAATTTATAAAAAATAATTCAAATAAGAACTCATTAAGGAGTAATCATCAATGCAAAAGTATGGAGGAGACCAAGGAGCTACAAATTTATGTGGGTGGTGAATAAGAAAAAGTAGTACATGAAGAGGATCGAAATTCACTCCCAAGTGACTCTGAAAAATATGAAGAGACATCACATAAGTATGAAGAAGTTTCTATTGAAAATACTGAATATCATTTTGAGACACATTCTACCTTGGAAATGAAACAAATAGAATCTAATGTTGAATTATTGAACTATGAAGGAGTACCTACTGATGGGATCTCACACCTCTATGTTGGTGACACAAAGATTAAATCTGAAAATGTTGTTGCAATCCAAATTTCTCGTGAGAATAAAGATGAATACCTTTTAGCAACAAATTAAGAACTAAGAACAACTTCCTTGTCACCACTTGATATTCAAGGAGTTGATCAAATCCAGAATGAAGAATAAGAGGAGGTTCACTCCCATGAATCATCCTTCATTGAAGGATCCTTGAAGATGAGTGAAAGGGATATCCAAGAATCCCTTAGCATACTCCATGACACTCAATAATTGGTATCAAATTATTGTTGGAGAGATACTTCCTTGGAGGAGCCATTGTTCCTTGAAGACATGGAGAATATTCAAAGAGCAATGTGGAACATCAAAGATTGTCAAAGGGTAGATTGTTTGGAGGAATCTCATGACATGGAGGATCATGAGAAATGTGTAAATTTGAATGTGCTTGATGTGTTTGAATTTAAACTTTAAGAGATTCAAACTCTTGATGAGGTGGAAGAGGAACTTGAATTTTCTCTTGATGAAGGTTATGCAAATTTTAAAGAACAGCATGATTCCTCTACATTGGAACCAATCTATGACAAAGGTTTCACACTTTTGAAGGAGTTGCATGATACTTACCATATGGATCCTCTCCATGATGAAACTTCTTCACTTTTTGATCATTTGGGTGACTTAGTTCATTCTCCTACATCCGACAATTCCCTATTTTGCAGCATTCATCCTAATGAAGTATGGGTGAAAGGTTTCATTTTGATGGTAGCACATGAAGAGTATGTAGATTCTATTTCTCCTTTTGATGATGGAATTATTAGAGCACCATTGTATTTACATTTGCAGAAGCATCCTTATTTACATTATGATTATACACATCTCCATGGTTGCACTTATGATGTTCACTTGAGTCACTTGGAGACTCATGATTTTCCTTGCCCCTTTCCTAGTCTATTTGAAGTTGGAGGAATTTCATCCCACACTTGGGTGAAGAGTTATATGATTGAAGAAAATTATTATTGGCAGCAACATCCTCTGATATTACATGATGACATACATATTTATAAGTGTATTGATGAGAATTCTTTGAACCACTTGAAGTCTTCAATTCTCTTTGAGCCACTTGAAGTCTTCATGTTTTCCTTGCTCCTTATTTTGTTCAGATTTTGGTGGAGGTTCTACATTAAATTATTGGATGAAAGAACACATGGATTATTATATTGATGCACATTACATATCATTTGGAGCACATTCTTATTCACATTTGCAGCAGCATTCCTTGTTACCTATGATATGCATTTGAGTCACTTGAAGGCTCATTCTTGGTTCATTTGATGTTGGAGGAACTTCATCCAACACTGGGGTGAATATATTTATGATGGGAGAACATTTTTGTTACCAGCCACATACATTGTTATAGCTTTATGATTCACTCATTCATGGATGTATGGGCGAGACTTCTTTGAGTCATTTGAAGTCTCCTTGTTTTTCTTGCTCATTATTTGCTTCAGATTTGAGTGGAGATTCTTCATCTACTTCTTGGATGAAAGAATACATGGCTGAATATTCTGATGCATATCACAACCTTTTGGAAAAGAATTATAGGACATGTGATCCTCACTATGTCATTGGATCAGATTTGATTGGTCACTTGAAGCATGTATGCACTTGGAAAATGGTAGTCTACTCACTGGGAGGTATAAGCACTTTCATGATTTTTTGGTGAGGAACCTCCTTGATGTACATTTTTATTATGTTGTTATAAACTTTGATGATATATATTATGTACTCATGATGTTTGGAAGAATGCATACAAGAAATTGGGATCCGGAAATTCTCTTTCCTAATGGTATGGGTTGGAGAGCACTCTTAATTGTTGGAGTGCAATGCAAGCAATGGGACCCTGGGATAGTTTTTAGTCCCATTGATTTCAAATTCTTTGGGAAACAAGAAGTATGGGAGATGGATTCACCACTTAATAAGGTTATGTTAATCAAAGTAGTGCAGTAGCAAGCATGGTGGTTCCTCTCTAAAATATTCATGGAATCTCAAAGACTCAAAGTGGGTAGCTCAGTGGCAACTTCAAAGAATCATATAGAAAGCAGGTTCTTCAACAACCATGTTTGAAATTACTTGAGGACAAAAAATATTTTGAAGGGAGGATTTGTAATGTCCCAAATTTTGCGTTGGGTCACAATGGCCAAATCACATTTTTCATATTCATGAAAGTTGTCAAATTGGTGCTAAAAGTCAAATAATTGCCAAGGAGGAAAATCACTAGTTTCCTAGGTTGGGGGTGGAAGCTTTGAGATTCGGAATAAGGGGGAAAATATATGATGTTTGAACATTATATTAGCATAAATAATTAATAAAGGAGATAAATAAATAAATACAAGGCTATAATTCCTATGTTAAATGGTATCCTCCTCTTGCGAATTCAAATCTATGGGAAGAATAATGTTTTTGGATGGATTATAAGGTTAATATACTTTTCCATATACTTGATAGGTAGAATTTGGGATGAATTGTAACTTACATGGGAGTTTCATGGACACTTGGCTAGATTCCCTTTACATTTATGACATCTATGACACCAATGATGGATATTATATGACAGTTATGACACAAGACAGATCTAAAGGCTGACATATCACATATTTGACATGTCAGGCCTGAATAGAGCATATTATAGAGTTCTCAAGGGAGTTGGAGAAGGATAATAGGCTCCTACTCGAATTTGGGGGAAGATGGAAGGTGAAGAGAGAGGCCACATGGCATAGCATGAGAAGCCACACCAATTCAACTTGGATTTGGTTTATGGATGGATGTGGAACCTTAGAAGACCAATACTATTTATAAAATGTAGATATCAGCCAAGAGGCAGATATTTTTGATCATTTGTGAAATTTGTATTGTGAAGAGAGAGAGAGAGCTAGTGAGTGACTAGTTCATGCCTTAGCCAATTTCGAGGGTGAAATATTCCCATCCTAGTTGGTTATTAGAGAGGCCACTCAGGTATTTCAAGGAGCTTCAATGGAGTCACAAGTTACAGGTGCAAGATACAGTAGCTCATGGACATCTCAAATTTCATCTTTTTCTCCCTTTCATTTCAAGTTTTCTCACCATATTTCAGCTCGGTTGAGTGAGGCGCACTTGGTGAGATATTTATCTCTTTGAGGGAGCTCCTCTTGCTCCAGTATTTTGTATTCTGATGTAAATTATCTACTCTATATTTTCAAAAATTTCTTAGGTCTTTAGGAAAATAAATATCATGTATTATTGATCAATAATAAATAAACGATTCCATTTCCCCACCTCCTTGTTGTAAACTCTTATAATATTGATAGATTTGAATGGTTGTGTAAACTATTGATGATTTATGAATGAATGGACTGTAATTAAAGAATATTAAGGGTTTCATATTTATTAACTGATAATTTGTGTCCATTGGGTCTAATTTCATAGCAACTGGATCCAACTACATCTCATTTCCCCAATGGTCCAAAACTAGTTTCTTTATATCTGATTGAAAGAAATGATAACATCCATAGGAGCTCGATTGGTTATGCATATGAGTATATAATAATGTATTATACACATAAAATACTTCAATTTGAGAATTTGAGTGAGTTTCTGCACATTTGGGAACCCATTTCGGTAATTACCCGGGGGGGTTTGAGCCCCAAAATTGCTAGTAAAATCATCCATCTTGTTCAGAATTTAATACAAACTTTAAGAAGTGATTGGAGGGAAATAATACATCCATTAACATCATAATTAATTTATTATATCATTCATACACCTTCTCTGAATATTTGGGAGCAATTGGGCCAATTTGGAGACCAAGACACTAAGACTAGTCAAGAGAAAAAATTGTGAAAAACTGGAAAATTGGGCATTTTAATAAAAGTTCAAAAAAGGGACATTATAGAATGTATCCCTAAAGCTCATATTGTTTTTTAAACAAGCTATCAATCTTCTCCCAGGATTCTCTGGGAGTCCTCAAGCCTTCTAGGTGGAAGAGGAGATCTCTGGAAATATAAGTACATAAGTACCTGAATGCTTCATCACAATGGTTCAGAAACTTGTTCCACTCTACTGACCAATGAGGCTTAGGATCCCATGCTTGCGCAAGGCCTATTAAACTTGCACAGTGATCTAGGGACTAAACAAATAACTCATGAAAATGGTGTAATCGGGCTACGGAATGAGTAGCCACTCTGTATATTCACACAAAGAATGAGTAAATTACATTACAATGTTATGCTGCAAGCATGAATGAATAGCAATTTGAATCCTCAAGGAGGTCATTCAAATTGAATGAGTGAGTCTAACTTAACTAAATGTAAGCCACAGTCAACACTTAAGTTAACCACTGATCAAAACCCTAATTGACTCAAATGAGCCCTAACTAAAGTGGGAGTGCAATAAATGACCGAGTCTTAACTGAAAGAGATCACACACATGTCACAACAATCCAACCATCAAGTGGTAGCGCTTCAATGACTCCAATGAACCCCGATGAGGTTAAAATAAGTGTAACTGAACATCAGAAGTGGTTGGAGGCGCCCCTGTTGACTCTAGTTCATTAAATAATCATTAAATAATCAATTTAATGAGGAGAGGCACATTCATTGCTCTGTTTAACTGATTGTAACCATCGATTAGCAATAAAGTGCATTAATGACACTTAGATCACCCCCGGAGTTCTCCAGTTAGCCTCCCCGAATGTAGGAGAAGGCTAAGTTAGCCTCCTTGACTGAAGGTAGGCATGGGTGTGGTCTAGATAATGTCATTTAATTCTCCACTAATGTCAATTAGGTAAATAATACTTAGGATAGTGGTTTAACTAGGCCAGATTGACCAAAATGAGTGTGTATGGAGGTAAATGTCTCCAACACCCCCCCTTAAACTATACTCAGGAGGAGTAGAAAACATAAAATGCATAAAAATGCTAGGGCCCTGGAAACAAAGGCCATAGGTCACCCTGTACAATGATGATACTGAAACAATGCTCAAAAACAAACTAAGTGAGGAAAAGAAGGAAAACCCAGTGGGAAACCCCCCCCCCCCCTTAAGTTGAACACTGAAAGTAGTCTGAATCACCTTGATGAACTCACCCCCAACAGTGAACGGAGGTAAGTGAACTTCTTTCTGAAAAGATCTTGGTGAAGATGTCTGCAATCTGCTCATCAGTCGGGCAGTATTGCAGAATGATGGTCCTGTCATGCACTAGCTCCCTGATATAGTGCATGTGGATGTCTACATGCTTGGTCCTCTGCCTAGTAACTAGATCGGTGGATATCTTAATAGCACTTTGATTGTCACAAAAGAGGATAGTGGAAAAAGTACTACCAAGATCAAACTCTGAAAGAATGCCTTGCAACCAAACTGCTTGGATGCAAACATTCATCGCTCCTCGATACTCGGCCTCTGCTAAAGATAGTGCTATGGCAGCCTACTTTTTACTAGACCAGAAAATGGGGCCACCACCAAACATGAATACATGTCTGGAAGTAGACTTTCGATCAATAGAATCACCCACCCAATCGAAATCTATGTATCCAACCACCTCTAGCTCGGAGTCTGCAGCATAGTGAATGTCGTAGGTCCTAGTTCCCTGAATATACTAGAGGATCCTCTTGGCTGCCTTCCAATGAAGATCATGAGGTTGCTTCATATATCTTGGTACATCATTCATGGCATAACAGATATCAGGCTGAGAATGTGTCAAGTACAACAAGATACCAATCAGCTGTCGATAGATAGTGCAGTCCATGGGAGGTGTGCTTTTTCCTTCTTCAAGGCTGATCCCTGAAAGGAAAGGGAATGGTGCAGGCCTACAATCAGCCATGTTAAACTTGACTAACAGGTCTGAAATTTATTTGTACTGAGTGACCATTATCCCATCATAAGTTTGCTCAATTTCGAGCTCCAAAAATTGTTTTAGGAGCCCCAAATCACTCATTTCAAAGGCATTGTGGAGAGCAATTTTGATGGCTGAAATGGAAGCAACTGTGCTACCTGTGATCAGTAAGTCATCAACATATAAAAAAATAATAATTTAATTTCCATCAGACTTCTGTAAATACACATTTGGATCTGATCTACACCTTTGTAAGTTTTGCAAGAGAAGGAAGGCATCCATCTTGGAATACCACTCTCTTAGGGCCTGTTTTAACCCGTATAGCGACTTCTTTAGCTTGCAAACCAAATATGGATCAGTGATGTAGACCTTAGGATGCTTCATGTATACCTCCTCATGAAGATATGCATGCAGAAAGGATGAATTAACATCCATATGATGCACTTCCTAGTGCTTAGATGCCGAAATTGCCAAAACTAGGCGGATGGAGTCCATTTTGCAACCGGTGCAAAGGTCTCATGGTAGTCCACACCTTGGACCTGAGAGAAACCTTTTTCCACCAGCCTTGCATTATATTTTCAGGTGCTTCCATCAGTAGAAACCTTGGTCCGAAACACCCACTTGCATTGAACCAATTTCCTTCCCGGAGGAAGAGAAACTAGCTCCCAAGTAGTGTTTTTCTGAAGAGAATTCATCTCTTCATACATGGTAACTTGCCATCTCGGATCCTTTCGAGCATGGTAGTAGGATTTTTGGTCTGAAATAATCATTAAATAGAATGTTTTAGACAGCAAATTATCAGGACAAGAGAGCGCAATACCTTCTCTTCGGAAATCATACCGGGTTCTCCTTGGATCATCTGGATTTCCAATGTTATCTCCTGTGGAGGAGAGTGTCTGTCGGACCCATGTGGGAAGATGATTTTGTACTTAAGGTTCTGATTCAGCATCTGATTTTTTCTGCACACTGATATCATAAATCAGAGGATCCAAATCAGGGTCATCACCCCCAATTTCATCATCCAAATATTGAGTAGAATAGGAAGGAAATTCAGTAGTTTTCTCCTTCACTAGTTTCACCTCCCGAAGAGGCTCATCGAACTCGACACTTCTCTCAATGATGATCTATTTTGTTTTGATATGCAGAAGATTAAAACCTTTTGATTCATTAGAATATCCAATAAATAGACATTCTATGCTTTGCGGTTGCAAAGCCCTTCTTTTATCAAGTGGAATCCGGGCCCATGCAGTGGACCCAAACACCCACAGGTTCAACACATCTGGCTTGTGTCCAAAGTATGCTTTGAAAGGGGTATTCCATTTCCTGGATGATTGTGGAACCCTGTTTTGAATGTATGCTGTAGCATGCATGGCTTCAGCCCACAAATTTTCAGCCAACTTCTTTGATTCCAACATACAGGTGGTCATCTCCTTGGGAGACCGATTCTTCCTTTCCACTACTCCATTCTGCTGGGGAGTGTAGGGAATTGAATGTTGGTCCTGAATACCACTTTCGGGGCATATGTGCAGAAAATAATTACTGACATACTCCCCACCATTATCATATCTCAAGATCTTGATCTTAATCCCAGAGGCATTCTCGATCAAGGCCTTAAGTTTAGAAATTTTTTCACATACTTCAGACTTATTTTTGAGAAAGAAGACCCATGTGTACCTTGAAAAATCATCAATAAAAGTTAGAATATACCTTGATCCATTCATGGATGTGACAGGCATCGAACCGCTAATATCAGAATGTATTAGCCCCAATATGCATGTAGCTTGGTTTGCCTTCCCCCGATCGAACTTGTGCTCAGGGTGTTTTCCAATCACACAACCCTTGCAATTTTGAGTGGTTTCCTTGATGACCGGGAGGCCTTCAACCATGGAGTTTTTTTGCAATTGCTGCAAATATTTAAAATTTAAATGGCCAAACCTTTCATGCCACCGCCTACTAACTTCATTTTCATGAGTTAGCAGAGCGGTGGGCTTTGCATCCGCAACAAAGTGAGAGAACTCATAGGCTTTTGCATGATGGTTTGCAAGGCCTTTAGCAATGAGTTTCCTGAATGCAAGCTCCATTATCTCAACATCATTTGGGATGAAAGAAACTCTCTTAGGAACTCCTATATGTGTCATCTGATAGACACTAAGTATATTTGATGCCAGAGACGATACATACAAAACATTTGAAAAATAGCCATTCTCAAGATCAACCGTACCTTGTCCTTCTTAAATGATGGTGGAGTCATCTCCCATGTGGATGGGGATGGATTTTCTAGTCTCTAAGGATGAAAATGATTCTCTTTCAGCCATTATGTGGTTCGAAGCTCCAGAATCAATTAAGAGTGCTTTGGACTTCGAAGTGCTTGACATGAGGGCATGACCTTTTTCATGCTGTGGTTCTCGATCTTGCTGATCTCTCCTCTGAAAGCTTTCCAGAAGATTTATGTGATTTCTCTCAAGGCGAGAGGTAGCTTCATCAATATTCTTCTTCATGTGGGCATGTTCAAGGTGGAATCCATTCCCATAGTATGAACACTTGACTTTTTCCTTTCCATGGTGCCCTTTTCCTTTGTTCTTCATCGAGCTGGAAGACTCATCATGCTGTTGGTTTTCAACTCTAGGCTAAGGAGCTTCAAATTTATTTTTTGGGTTCTTCTGCTGCTTTCCTTTACCCTTCAGATATTTGGGCCCCGAGACATGTAGGGCTTGACCACGGGAGGATCTGATGATCCCCATATGGACAAGCTTATCATGTTCACTTGTTAGGGACTCAATGAAGGCATTGAGTGTAGGCATCTTCCATCGAGGGGTTGTGAGATTCCCTGCACGGAATGTAGAGACAAAAACTGAATAATCAACTCCAATTTTGGAGAGTATGGTGAGGATGAGTTGATCATCCTCCTTCTCCACTTTGCATTTCTTCAAGAGTAAGACAATGTGCTTGAACTTTGTGAAAAATTCATTCAATGTCTCTAAATTGGAAGGCTAGAGAGACATCAATTCATTTTCGAGCTGGTAAACTCTGAAATCATCCTATTTTCCATATAGGGTTTCCAATTTGACCCAAATTTCCTTTGGAGTATTCAATCCCGAAATATGGAAAAAAAGATCCCAGGAAATAGAGAGGCACAAGAATATGAATGCTTCATCCTCCTTGTTCAAGAATCTTGATTTGTCTATAGTAGAACCAGGCTCAAGTTGAGTGCCCATGGTGACTCTATAGAGTCCTCTGGAACGTAGCTGAATCTCCATGTCTCCTTTCCATGAGTGGAAATTGAATGGAGTCAAAATATCTATTGAGGAGGCCATCTGGATCTGCCGGAGCGAATGCTTCACCTGTAGAGAACCTGAAAATCACAACAGAAAGGGCAATGTAACGTCGAACAACCTGCACATTTTAGGCTTTCATCACACCCAGCATAGTCAATCAAGCAAGCTTGATCAACAAGTTCTTTACTTGGGGTATTAAGTGGTAAGCCTTGGCTTCTGGTGCAATGTTGGATTTTTGAGTTATTGCTCAATTTTCATGCAAGATCTGTCAAAAACCTTGTTTTGAGAGATAAGAGCTTCGTCCCGTCATGACCTATGATACCATATTAAACTTGCACAGTGATCTAGGGACTAAACACAACTCTCATCAAGGATTAATAACAAATAACTCATGAAAATGGTGTAATCGGGCTACGAAATGAGTAGCCACTCTGTATATTCACACAAAGAATGAGTAAATTACATTACAATGTCATGCTACAAACATGAATGACTAGAAATTCAAATCCTCAAGGAGGTCATTCGAATCGAATGAGTGAGTCTAGCTTAACTAAATGTAAGCCATAGTCAACACTCAAGTTAACCACTGATCAAAACCCTAATTGACTCAACTGAGCCCTAACTGAAGTCAGAGTGCAATAAATGATTGAGTCTTAACTGAAAGAGATCATACACATGTCACAGCAAGCCAACCATCAAGTGGTAGCACTTCAATGACTCCAATGAACCCCGATGAGGTTAACATAAGTGTAACTGAACATCAGAAGTGGTTGCAGGCACCCTTGTTGACTCCAGTTCATTAAATAATCATTAAAAAATCAATTTAATGAGGAGAGGCACCTTCATTTCTCTATTTAATTGATTGTAACCATCAGTTAGCAATAAAGTGCATTAATGATACTCAGATCACCCCCGGAGTGCTCCAGTTAGCCTCCCTGAATGTAGGAGAAGGCTAAGTTAGCCTCCTTGACTGAAGGTAGGCATGGGTGTGATCTAGCTGATGTCATTTAATGCTCCACTGATTTCAATTAGGTCAATAATACTTAGGATAGTGGTTTAACTAGGCCAAATTGACCAAAATGAGTGTGTATGGTGGTAAATGTCTCCAATAAGGCCAACTGCATATCAATCCTCCAATCAAGATAATTGGAAGTTGTGAGGATCCGTGGTTCAAAAGTTTGAGAACTCCTAATTGCTCCAGCTGGAACACTGCAAATACTTCACACAAGCTACATAGCACCTATCAATTTCACTGCAATAACACACTAAAACATATGTATTGTTAGAATCATGCTTTTCCTCCTGACATGAACATGTTTTCAGGGTCTGTCACGCCCTCTCCGCTGCTCTAAATAAATCCAGAGCTAGAAAATCATCATAGGGGACTTCTGTAGAAACCCAACTACTTCTGATGTTCGATGGGGAGAAATAAGCATGAAACCTGCTTGAGAAGGCTCCGATACCATATTAGAATGTGAATTCCATTTAGATCTTCAAGTAGAGATTTATAATAATGTTTGCAGCAAATAGATGGAGAATAAAGATACAAACTAAACAAAACAAACCACACAAGAATCAGACAAGTATTGCTCAAGAATTTACGGTATCATTCACAATAATAATATCTGGTGTTAAAATAGTTTACATAGGAAAGAATTCAAATGCATGGGGTATGAATTCAAATTTTCCAAGTGGATATGACTGTAGCTAACTGAATCTCTAACTCGTGGTCTCTCAATCAATATCGGAGTCCAATAGATCAACTCCTAGATGTCCAACAACTCAAACAAACAGTGACAGCTAGTTAAATCAGTGCAACTGAGTGTGGTAGGTGGGAAAAGGTGCCTACTCCACACGCATCCATGCAAGACATGCGCTAGCTAACTGTTTGTGAACTAACTAGAAGTAACTGGGGGCTAATTGAGGCTAACTAGTACTAACTCCAACTAACTGAAGTAGGTTGGATCCTAAAATGTAGGGATTGGTCTATGAGGCACCCAAAGTGATGCATGCACATGTAGTAAGTGGCAATTAACCTCTAGCAGTGTTTCGCACACTCCAGTGACTAGTACATGTGGCCCCATTAGGCCAAGTGGACCTAATTGTACTAGTGGACCCAATTAATTAATTAAGGTTCCTAAGTTAGGAAAAATTAATCTAATAGACAGTATGGTCAAGGGAGGATTAATAATCCTAACATGCATATGTGGTTGGACTTGATATATGTTTTGTGCATCTGATTTCTACTCTAGGGCCACATTATTTTTTTTGGACAGTTTTGGGATTGAAACTACAGTGACCTAGTGGCTCATGCTTATATGACAGTTTTTACTGTTTTTATTTGGTTTCTATGTATGCTATGGGTTTGATTTTTTTTTAGCTCATATTGTGGAAATTTCCTTGAATTTATTTCTCAAAATATACAGAAATGTATATCTACAAAATGTAATTTTGTTTCTTTGTGGATGAGATAAATTATGCTTTTTTTCCAAGGAAAAAAAAACACAACATCACGTCATCATTTATCCACCACGCTACTCGCATAGACTTAGGGGGAATACCCCTCAGTTCGGTTCATTGAGCTGTCACCATCGGATCCATATTTGACATCATTCACCACCTTGAGATCCATACATTGCTTCTCAGTCTGATTCAGATTCCTACCAATCCGAACCTACCTTGTTCACTACTCCATCTATCCCCATGGATGGTACACCTCCTAACCCCTTTCAGGGGGGGATGGTTGATAGTGGGTTTGTGTTAGTTCTTCCAATAATTATGGGTATCCCTTCTGATGGACCTATAGGTCCTGGTCCTAGTGGACCCTTTGTTGCCGTACATGCTGCTGCCGGTTCACTACCCACTAGTGATGGCCCCACTCCAGCCACCGTGGTTCCTACCATACCACCATTTATACATGGGGGAAATGTCTCTTTCACTTCCTTTCTAGCTATTCCTACCATCCCAGTGACTACTCCTATTGTCGTAGTTCAACCTTACCCACCCCCATTTACCCATGGGAACTACATTCCTACTGGCCGTGACACCATTGCTGGTCCTTCCCGATCCACTCTCGATTTTAGTTCCACATGTGCTTTCCAATTTTCACTAAAATTCAAGATATCATCAAGGAATACTAGGAAAACCTAGCATAGGGAGGGTCTAAATATATTTTTCATGAGGTTTTGGAGGGTTGATGGGGAATTTCAAAGTCCAAAAGGAATCACTAGAACTCATACTAGCCTTCATGTGTGTGAAAATTCATATTGGGAATTTCAACTTCCTTTAATATGATATGGTAGTACCTCAAGCAAAGATAAACCTTGGTGAACTAGAACATGGCACCATGAAGCTCATCAAGGAGGTCATCAATCACTATAATTGGGAATTTATACTATATTTTTATCTTATTGAGAGCATGAAAGTCTAGGCACATATGCCATGCCTTCATTTTCTAGGACCATGACATTTGGTGAGGAATAAGGGCTAATGTTGGGATGTATGAAACTGACGTACAACATTTCATGAATAATATTTTCAATATAATTATTTTGTGCAAAAGGGTGTCTTTAAGGATTTGCATTTGGTGGTTCATTACCCAAAATCAATGAAATGCCATGATCAAGCTCTCCTCTTAAAGTGGCTACACTAGACAATGTCTAAATACCTGATGATGTTTGTTCAAAACCTAATGAAAGTCAAGTTAGATTTCTTATGTGGGATTTCCCATAACATGTATGCTAATGAATTGGGAAATAATTCCCGAAGTGTTCTTCCTTTAATAACTTCTCCAAATGGTGAGAGATGATGACTTATGGGGAGCTTGACTAAATACCTCTGAGAATGTGTGTATGATCCTCTGTAGAAAATCTCATGTATAATTCCTTGAAATCCATGGTGGTTGGACCCAAGGTGCATAACCATTATGCTATCAAAAATATATCACAACCACACATATTGGTTACAAACATACAAGCTTTGAGATGATAGTCCCCAAGCTAGAGTTTCATTTTTTTCACGTCAACCTCCACATTTCATCATATCTCCATTAACTATCATGCTTGAGGTAGCCAATAAATTTTATGGTTTAATGAGTGGAAATACTAGATAAATCGTGAAGGGAGATTAGGGGTTCTTCACGATGAACTTCATGCTCCATTTATACTGGCATGCTAAGGTCATTGTTGGCTAGATTTAACTCGGAAGTATATTCCATGGGATTTTATTCTAATTGGGAGGAGGAAGTGACACCAACTTGAAATAATTTATGTTCTTTACCTTTATAGTCAATGACATACTTCTCATCACAATTATAACAAATTATACACTGTTGATGTTTACTATTTTTGGTGGACTCAATCAATGGACTTCTAGGGGTTGAGAAGGTAAGATGTTTGGGAGAGTGGCTTGTGAAGGGGAAGTNAAATTATACACTGTTGATGTTTACTATTTTTGGTGGACTCAATCAATGGACTTCTAGGGGTTGAGAAGGTAAGATGTTTGGGAGAGTGGCTTGTGAAGGGTAAGTGCGCGTTTTTATTTTTAACAGAAACTAAAAGAAGAGTAATATTAAACAGGATGTGCATAGCCATTCATTACAAAAAACTACTGTTGAAGAGTTCTTGCAGATCAGAGAAAGAAGAAACAAAACTAGGCCAGAAGATAGACCTTGATATGCCACAAGAGGTTCTTATGTTTTGAGTAATTACAGACGAAGTATAAACTCTAACAAACTGCTGGTTAAGAAAAACACAAAAAAACGTAGACTGATAAGAGACGCATTAAGGATTTCCTGGGTGCCCCACGGGCTGGATGACTGATTCCTCTTCCATATTCTGAATTTCACCTGTAGGGTTCTCAAGGACTTGACTTCCCTGATTCATCTGCACCAATCGCTGCATATCCTCCTAAATACGTTTGAATTTTCCCATAATTTCCTTTAGATTCATTTCATTATCGTCTATTCTAGCATCATGATTTATAATCTTATAAGAAGTGTAACCCTCTATATCAAAAAGGTTTTTTACCTCTTTAGCAGTCTCTCTAGCATCCATTATCCCTATGGACACCATTTCATATAGATGCCGAATATTCACCTTCAGTTCTGCAATCCCTTCATTATCCCCTACACGTTCCATTTCCTAAGATTGGTGCAGGTCTAAACCAATATTATGGCTGTGAAGGCTCAAGCTTGACAGCTGATTGAGTACCAGGCTAGACGAAACTGAAACCTGTCCATGACAGAGAATACAACATTGGCTTCTAGGAGAAAAATTAGAGAGAGTGGAACTGAGGATGAGAAATTCTTGTTGTAGATTTTCAGTTTCCCATAAATTGCGACAAGAGATGGTTCCTATCACATCTTGTTCCCAGCTAGTACATTCACAACCAAGGGTCAAGGTATTACCTTCCAAAAGAAGCTGTACGAAGGGGAAATCCGTCACAGAGCCTAATGCTGAACACCAAAAGAATCCAGGGACACAACGAGAAGAACAGTAATAGTTCAAGAAAGCTGTCAAAGCAAATCTTTCTTTCACAAAGCCCCTTAATTGAGGCAAAGCTTCCTAAGGAAAAACCTACAAAGAACCAAGCCATGGGAGAGGACCGTCTTCAAATTCGAACCTGTCATCTATCAGAGTTTCCTCTAGTGCGGCAGCATGAAGACTTGCATCCAAGTGACTATCAAGAAGGGAGAAGGGGCAGGCGAAGCTTCCATATGAGGCCATGGTACTCTGCTGGGGCTGACGAGAAGCGTGCCAACTGAACCTGTAATTAAACCTGAGGGGATGGAAAATTAAGGCAGAGGGATGCGTGGAGGAGCTGGGAGGCCACGTGTTTCCAAAAAAACAACCAAAATTTTGACCATAATTCATACGGTGGGGTGCGATAACACTTAGGATAGGAAAATTATAATTTAGAGTGAGCATTTGGACATTAGGGGATGGGTTTAATGGAAATATCTAGGTCATTTATGCTGATATGACCTTGAGGAAGCAAGGCCCCTTGATTAGCCTGAGCATCCTCAAAAACATTGTTTGCTTAGAGGATGTGAAAAAAATCGACTCGATTGGAGAGAAGGGAAGTGATTCTCTCCAGCCTTCTGTAGTTTATGGATCCTGTGGGATAACTATGAATCATTTTGTAGATGGCTTGTCTCGAATCTCCGAAGACTATAATCTTGGGGATAGTTAAAGTGTTTGTGAGGTCAAGACCTTGCAAGAGAACCATCCATTCTGCTTCATTATTCGTCTTGTGGCCCAACCCACAAGCAAAGGTTTTTTATATTTGTCCTCCGGTATCTAGTGAGATCCCCCTCGCACCTGCCACCCCTAAGGGTAAGTTCATGTTATGAATAAAGGTCTTTTGTATTTTGAATTAATTATTGTCTATATTTCTTGAGCTCATTGAAAGGCCTCCATCCAAATAATGAGGTTCCTGCATCTTGGATTGTGCTCTAATGTCTTCCTTGAGGCCACTAATGAATCATTCCTTATAAAAAGAATAACTTAATACCAATATACACATTGCTAATTGCTCAAAGGTTGAAATAAAGTCTAGTACTATTATGCATGTTTGGAACAACTTGGTCAACTACCCAAAATAGTGTGAATCTCTCTCAAAATAATGATGAATGGCTTTAACAAACCGGCTTCATGCTATGTATCCCCCCATATACTTTTCTATTCCATTCCAAAACTCTAAATTTCATCATGTCATTAGTAATTCCTTGGAGGGAAAATTAGTGTTCATATAGCTGACCCAACGCGAGGGGTCAAGACCATCAAACTTGTTCATGTCCACATAACGAAAGTGGTTCTAATGATTATCATTGACAGGTGGTTTATGGATGTGAGACCTGAAAGGGGGTAGTTATGGAACAAATCACTCATATTTGAATATTCGTCACCAGGGATCTCTATGCATGGTTTATTCCATTGGTTATTTGTAATAACTCAAAAATTCGTAAAAATTTAAAATTTTTCATGTGACATTAAATGTCAAATGTCATCGCTAAAGTACCACTAACTGTTAACAGATAATAAAACAGTTTGTAAGAGAAACAAATATTTAATTCTTTATAAGGTTCTGTATAATCCATAGGCTTAACTTTAAAACCTGTGTTAGTGTTGTTTTCAACTTAGCAGTTGTAATTTTGTTCCAGAAAGTAAAAAGAAACTTGTATTCTACTAATGCTAGGTATACTGTTGATTTCTTTTGTCAAGTAGGGAAAATATCTTATGTGTGATTGGGGCTTACTTATCTTTAAGCTAACACAGTGGGACTGATGGTTCTTTACAGGGTTTTACAGGTAAGCGTAAGTTCCAGTAAAATAATAATATTTATATTCAAGTCAAGAAGATACTTCTCTAGCATGTTTATGATGCTAGCATTAGAATGTTTAAATGCAGCCTGTCTCCATAAGAGGTAATGTTGATCTTAAATATGTTGTCGAAACTCCATAATTATATTTATAACAAACTACATCTGCATGGGTGTAAAAGCATGATCAAAGTACTATACAAAAGAAGTCAAGTTACTGGTTGATTACAATTAATTCCAAGAGTACTTGTGTTTTTAAATTTATAGCAAATTTGATCTAGAGTTCATTTAAGAAGAATTTATAGTACTCAGACTTTTTGTTTAGATCAGTCAAACATTTGGAGTCTAGTTTTGAACATAAGAATTATGAATCTTTTGTATAATACGATAGAAAATACTCTAGGTTGACAAACTATAAATCTAACCTATTTTACTGAAAAAAGTTAATTCTAGAAACTCTTAAATTTCTTTTACCCTTATCATAGGGTTTGTAATTAAATAATTTTCACATTAAATAAACAAAAACTATCTCGACTCTTAGTTGTTTACTCGTTAAATGGATGTTAGAAATTTATTTAAGACTATTATATAAGTCTATGAACTGCACATACTTGTAGCTCCAACTACCCAATGCATTAAGAGTTGTGAACCTGGTTGAACAAATTTTTCCTTCTAACTATTATAGTTCTTATCTTGAAATTCTTTTTACTTGTATCAATCACTTAAATTTTTGGTGCACCTTTAACTATAGACTATATATTTTTTTTCACACATTGATTTAGTAAAACATTTAAGATAAGATAGTTGGTTGGCATCATAGAAGAGTTCTTATTATTGCTTGGGTTCTAGCTGTCATTTTACTTTCCAACTTTTACCAAAACAAAAGGGTACTTCAAGGAATAGTAGGATATCCTTCTTATATAGTTTAATATACAACAAAAGTCTTATAACTATACCAAACATAGTTATTAATATAACTTAATTTATAAATTAAGCCCTAGAGAAGTATCCATATATTATTCCTGCAATTAATATACCAAGTATCGAAATATTTCAAAGGTAAAATATTAATGGTAAACATAGAAATTGCATTGATTTAGTGATTATAGGATTTGATATATAATGATTTTAATTGCATATTTAAAACTGCAATCATCACTATAGAACTTCTACCCACGTTGGTGATAAATCTCGAAGGACACGTGGAGGTGGCAAAGTCATTGGTTATGCTGACTTGTGTGTTCCCTAACCTTCATTTTGCAAAGGGCGAGGGTTTCTTTGTCTGGTGCGGCTGAGCTGGAGCTTGTGGTCGCCATTACTCCTTGTTTTCCTCCAGTTTCCAATTTCCATGGTGATCTTGGTCTTGTGAGAAGTAAACACCGGTTTATGAGCTCTATGACTACTGTGAAGAAACTGTGTGAGTAAAAATCGTGCACCTTCATCGATTTAGGGACTGAATTGGTATTTAAGATAGATAAACATTAGACAGAGCTTTGTAAATGAATGCTCTTTGTTTTAGCTGGGTGCTGCTTGTTTTTCCTTTGGATTCGTGACTTAGGGTTTTCAGAAGTTACGACACAAAAGCTACTGAGGCAATGTTCTCCAAATTTCCCAAGAATTGACTCAAAGGCTGTGCAGTCTCGGTTTCTACAGACTGGAAACGTTAGCAAGTAATGGCCTATCCTGTTTTTCTTTTCTTTTGAAGAAGGATATTTAGAATTTACTTTTAAATTATTTTTAACCATTAAAATGGTTACTCTGCGCAGGTTCTTTTCACCGAATTGAAAATTGGAGACTAGCTCGTTCTTTCAAACTTCAATTATGTAGACCCTGGTAAGCCCCGATTGCACTGAGGGTTTCTCCTGTATTGATATCATGGTGGTTGGAAAGATGGGAATGCTTCGCTGTCGATTGTGGACTCAGCTCGGGTCTTCACTGTTAGATTACTTCTTGTCATTTTTTTTCTATAAAGAAAACCCTAAAGGGTATTATGTGCAAGAACTTTGAAGGCTATTGCAGCCGTAACTTGGGGTTTACTTGACAGAGCCTTTACGGATTGGAAGATGAAAAATCGTTTTGCTTTAAAAACTTGGCTTAAGCCGTAATGGTTTAAGTTTTAAATTGTTATTTTTGTTTAAAACTTGTATAAAATTTAATAAAGGATTAAGCCTCGACCATTGTTATAAAAGGCCACAAGACAATACCTTTGTTTTATTTCGTTCTATCAACTTGTGTACAAAGTTATTAAATTCTAGAAATTCGTTTAATATAATTGATTTATAAGTATTTTTACTATTAAATTTTTACAGTGTTAAAGAGTGAATTTAGTACTCTGCTTTCGTTCAGAAAGGTTATTATTTTGAGAATCCTACAGTCCTGTAATAAAATAGATTTTATAGGAATAAATTTCAGTTCTAATTTTCTATTTTATTTTCAGTAATTTTTACAGCTGTTAAAATTTATGTTATGAGTAAGATTATGCAAGTCTGTAAGCAAAGATAAAACCTGTCTTTCATAAACCCTAAATACTATTTTGTTTTACTATTCCTATATTTATTAATTTAACTTTACCTAATATGTTTATAATAAATATTAGTACTAATAATAGTTCTGTGATTAGTATGATTACTAATAATTGGCATATATATATATTCATATATTTTCCTGTAAATAAATAGTACAGTTACTTTCAGTAGATAAAGTAAGTACAGCAAAAATTTCTGTAAACAATTCATATGAATCTATAAAATAAATCCTTTGCAATTTTTATTCAGAGTTGATAAACAAAACATCACATCTACTTAATCAACTAGCTGTACTAGAGTACTTCCTATACAAGGTGTGGAAAAATACAATGTGGTAATTTATTCTCATCACTTTTAATTTAGCAATAACACTACTATTTTAAACAAAATCTACAACCACTAAGTTATCAATAAAAAATGCTCTTTTCTGTATAAACCCTAACAAAACAATAACATGCATATCTCTAAAAAAAACTAGTAATAATTTGCTGAAAATAGTAAATAAATTATAAATAACCTGAACAAATAAAAACCCGTCGAATGATGAGGTGACAACAGCTTAAGGAGGTTGTTCCTCCCAACCAAATCCTAGAGAAAGCTTAGTCTGCACTTCCTCAGGACCCCTGATCCAGTTTCCTGGTCCTCCTGTTAGAGTACTAGGTGAAGGATGTATCCTTAAGACCTTCTGTCATCTGACTGGTCAAATTACAGCAGTAATCCAAACCTTCTCACAGCAGTAAGAACGTTAGCCTAACAGTTGCACAAGTTCAATCCCCAGCAGTTAACCCCTCAAACTCACTTCAATAAGTCCCCTCCATCGAATTTCTCAATGTGTACTTCATTAACCCTGAATGATGACACTTCTAGAATGAGCAACCCCAACTGTCTTCAATAGGAAGTTTTATAACAAATTCCTAGGTCTTATGGGTTAGTTTTTACTTAATGAGCCACCTTCTCCAATTCCACTTTTTTGGGGAATCATGACCACAAATATAGGGAAATTGCCACCTGCAACAATTAGAAGTAGTTTGAGGATGCTGCCACTTGTCAGTAAACTCTCCACCCAGTCTCCTCCACCAAGTGACCAGTTAACACTCTTTTAACAGCTTCCCTAAGCTGTTGTCTCATCATTTATTTATTTATTAATAAAATATTCTGAAATACATTAATTATCCATGACCCCACTTGCTCATCAATTACAAACTTAGCATAAAATATAACATAACATTCCTCAATAACATTAAATTGTTTTGCAAATTGGGGCATGTGACATACGCACCCCCTTAATTTATAACATTGTCCTCGATGTTATTTATTCCTCATCCTCAGAGTTCCCTTAAAATAGAATTGGATCTGCATGCCGCATATGACTTTCCAATTCCCAGGTGGCTTCTTCTAGACTAAGGTGCTTCCATTGCACCTTCACCTGACCAATGGTGTGATTCTGAAGTGAGATCTCCCTCCTTTCGAGGATACAATCCAGTTCCACCATAAAATTTCCTTCGGGTTCCACCTGTACATTATTCCAATTAATAACATGAGTAGCATCATGTACATATTTTTTTAATACATAAATATGAAAAACATTGTGGACTCTTAGATTTGGTGGCAGAGCTAACTGATATGCTACCTATCCTATCTTGGACAGTATGTCAAAAGGACCACAATATCGGGGTGCTATCTTAGCACAGCTACCTAACCTCAGAGAACTCTTTTTAGGTCTTACCTTGATAAAAACATGTTCACCTAATTGGAACTCCTTTGGAGTTCGTTTAAGGTTTGCTTGGTTTTTCTGTCAATCTTGCACAATTTTCAAATTACCTTGTACCTGTTTTACAATTAGCTCCATCTCTTTTAATAATTTAGTTCCTAATACTAACCTATCCACTGGATTACTCCAAGAGATGGGAGTATTGCATTTCCTTCCATACAGAATTTCAAAAGGACTATACCTAGCTGAAGCTTGATAATTATTATTGTAAGCAAACTCTACCAGGTGTAAATAATATTTCCATTTACCTGGTTGCTCCTTTACATACATTCTGAGCAGATCCTCCAATACCTAATTTACTCTTTCAGTGTCTCCATCAGTTTGAGGATGGAAAGAGGGACTAAAGTTTAACGTAGTATTTAACCCTTTAAACAAAGATTTCCAAAAATTACCTGTGAATTTAGGATCTCGGTCTGAAATTGTCACCTTTGGTATTCCATGCAACCAAAAAAATTGTTTTAAGAAAATATCAACAATATTTGCAGCTTTATAAGTAGTTTTTACAGGTATAAAATGGGCTGCTTTACTCAACTTATCAACAACTACCACTATTGAGTCATTTAAGTTTTGATTTCTAGGCAATCCTGTGATAAAATCAAGGCTAATTATCTCCCATTTCTAGCTAGGAATAGGAAATGGCTGAAGTAGCCCAGTTAGATGCTGATGTTCAATTTTTACTTGCTGACATTCAAAGCACCTAGCAATATATTCTGCAAATTCATTTTTCATGTTTGGCCAGAAATAATCATTTCTTAGCATGGTTATGGTTTTCTGATAACCTGGATTCCCTGAATAAAGAGTTTTATGAACTTCATTTAAAATTAACAGCTTAATCTTAGGTACATTAGGTACGTATAATCTATCTTTATACAATAATAATCCTTTTTCATTCAAAATGCACCCTGTACTTAGACTTTCTATTAAATTTTCTTTTACCTTTGCTTGTAATTTTCAATAATTTTCATCTTGTTCCATTCCAGCTTCTATCTGTTCTTCCAAGTCTATCTTATAAGTGTTGATGGCTGCTGTAAAATTCAGCTTTGCATTTCTACTTAATGCATCAACAACCTTATTCTCATTTCCTTTAATATGTTGAATTTCAAAATCATATTCACTAAGAAAAGCTAGCCACCTAGCTTGCCTAACATTCAAGTTAGGTTGATCCAATAGATATTTTAATCCTTTATTATCTATCATTAATATACACTTCCTTCCTATTAAATGATGACGCCACATTTTTAAGGCATGTATGACAGTAGCTAATTCTAAGTCATAGGTTGCATAATTTTTCTCATGAACCTTTAGCTTCCTAGACTCATAAGCAATGACATGTTCTTCATGAGTTAATACTCCACCTAAATTGTCATTGCATGCATCTGTACATACTATAAAATATTTATTAGGGTCAACAATTCTTAGAATTGGTGCGGTGATTAATAATTTTTTTAACTTTTTAAAATTGTCTTCACACTTCTAATTCCAATCAAATTTATTCCCCTTTTTCTGCAAAGAGGTTATAGGATTTATAATTCTTGAAAACCCTTCGATGAATCTCCGATAATAACCAGTAATCCCCATGAATGATCGAATGTTAGTTACGTCTTTTGGGACTGACCAATCTTCAATTGCCTTTATCTTTTTGGGGTCAACATAAATTCCTTTTTTAGTCACCACATGACCCAAATACTGAATTTTATCTTTAAATAAGTCACATTTACTAAATTTTGCATATAGTTGATGTTCTCGTAACTCTTGTAAGACAATTTTTAAGTGTTCTTTATGTTCCTCTTCAGACTTTGAATAAATTAAGATGTCGTCAATAAATACGACCACAAATTTATCCAGATATTTGTGCATTACATTATTCATCAGACACATAAAAGCAACTGGGGCATTAGTAAGCCCGAATGGCATAACGACAAACTCATAATATCCATATCGAGTCCTAAAGGTTGTTTTAAAGATGTCTTCATCCTTGATTCGGATCTGGTGATATCCAGATCGTAAATCAATCTTTGAGAACATCGTTGCTCCATGCAGCTGATCAAATAGATCATCTATGCGAGGTAATGGGTATCTATTCTTGATATTCATTTTATTTAATTGACAGTAATCCATACAAATTCATAGAGTTCCATCCTTCTTCTTAACAAAAATGACAGGTGCCCCTCAGGGAGACACACTGGGTCTAATGTAATTATTATCAATGAGTTCTTTTAACTGCGACTTAAGTTCATTTAATTCCAGTATATTCATCCGATAAGGGGCTTTTGAGCTGGGCACTGCACTAGGTACTAGCTCAATAGTAAAATCTAATTCTCGTTTTGGAGGTAGTCCCGAAATTTCTTCCGGAAATACATCTAAATATTCCCTTAAAATCAGAATATCTTCCATTTTTAATTTATCTCAGTTGTTAGTATTTTTTTCATTAATTACTGTTACGGCAAAATATTTACAGCCTTTCCTAACATCTCTCTTAAGCTGCAAAACAAAAATCTGCCTTACAGCTGTTTTCCTAGGGATTCCCTTTACATTTATTAACTTTCCATTGCTATTTATGCTAGTGAAGGTTTTATCAAAGCAATTCAGGACCACCCTATGCTGTTCTAACCAATCCATACCAATTAACATATCATATGAACCTAAAGGTAACACATTGAGCTTAACAGAGGTTTGAAACTAATCCATAGTTACTGCACAATTCTTAACAAAGCTAATTACTTTTCTCTTTGCACCAGTTGCTAGCTGAACTAACCAAGATATTGCAAACTTTTCAACTGAAAGCTTACACTTTTCTACTAAAATAGGGGAAATATAGCTTAAACTAGCTCTTGGATCAATTAAAATAGATATAGGTATTTGATTTATCTTACTTTCCACTTCAACCATGGAAGTTTTATCATTTGCTTGTTGGTTCTCTAATGTTGCATTGGTACCGGGCATTGTCCTCACTAGATCACCAACAATCATCTCCTCTTGTATTGTGTGTATGTTGCTAACAGTGTTTTTCCGGTTGGGGCAAACTGATGCATAATGCGGGCCATTACATTCCCAACACTTTATCCGTTCCTTTCGTTCAAAATTCTTTGTATAGTTACTGTGGTTGTTAGCAAATTCTTTATTCCTTTGATTATTTGGATTGGTCTGTGAATTACTTTTGTTCCCTTGGAAATTTTTACTAGGAAAATTTCTGGTGTTACTATTCTCAAAATTTCAATTAGGCACAAAATCTTTTTTTTTATGTTCAAAGTTATTATTCCTTTTGGCCTTCCAGTTGGTCATACTTTCCTTTTTATGATTTTGTTCATAACATAAACTCTCTTTTCTCATTGTTTCTTCTAAATTTTTCGGATTTTCATACTCAATTATGTCCTTTATATGATACGGTAAACAGTTGAGAAACCACTGTACCTTAGGTTTCTCGTCCACAATATACGACACATATCTGAGTAGACTTAGAAATTTACTATTTAGTTCTTTCATATTCATTGTTCCCAATTTTAGCTCGTAAAATTTCTTAGCCCTTTCTTCATAATACTGTTCAGATAAAAATTTCTTCTTGAAATATTTCTTAAATGTACTCCAATTTATATTTTTCTCCCTTATACCTTTTACTCTTTTTAAGTCCTGCCACCATATATTTGATTTTCCTGTAAGATTATAAATAGCCATCCTGGCCTTCAATTGATTAGAGTAGTTATAAATTTGGAAGTATTTCTTCATCCCGGACAGCCAGGATTCTGCTTCTTTCCCTTTTTCAGTTTCTCCATTAAAGGTTGGTGGCTTGATCTTCTTGAATTCCCCAAAGATTTCTCTGTAAGGTTTAAAATTTCTCTTCCTAGTATGGTGATTATCTTCACTACTGTCACTAGTATAATGAAAGTTTTGTTTATGTAAATCACCATATACTTCAGAAGATGAGCTACTTTAGTTTTTAACTTGTTTAGTTTTTTTATCTTTATGCTAATAACCCATATCTTTAGACTCAGCTCTTTTATCTTTTCCTTGAGTATGAAATCTTTCCATTAAAATCTGATTTAGCTCCTCCTGAGCTCTCAGAATCCTCTCATTTTCTTTCTTAACCGATTCCATCTCTATTTTTAGTTCCTTAACTATTTGTAGTAGTTCGGAAGAATGATTAGTTATCTCTTCTTGTATCGATTCTTTTTTAAAATTATTTCATTCAGTGTAAGGAGACTCCTCATCCGCAAATTCTTCCAATCTATCCATACCTATGATTAACTCAGAAAACAAAATTCTCTAGGAATATCATTCAAAGCAAAATAACATCAGTATGTTTGTTTAAATTTACTGTTCCACATAAGCAAGTTGAGCTACATTTAGGCCTAGTGTTTGAACCTTGTGCTCTGATACCACATGTAATAACTCAAAAATTCGTAAAATTTTAAATTTTTTCATGTGACATAAAATGTCAAATGTCATCGCTAAAGTACCACTAACTGTTAACAGATAATAAAACAGTTTGTAAGAGAAACAAAGATTAACTTCGTTATAAGGTTTTGTATAATCCATAGGCTTAACTTTAAAAGTTGTGTTAGTGCTATTTTCAACTTAGCAGTTGTAATTTTGTTCCAGAAAGTAGAAAGAAACTTGTATTCTACTAATGCTAGGTATACTATTGATTTCTTTTGTCAAGTAGGGAAAATCTCTTATATGTGATCGGGGCTTACTTAGATTTAAGCTAACATAGTGGGATTGACGGTTCTTTACAGGGTTTTACATGTAAGCATAAGTTCCAGTAAAATAATAATATTTATATTCAAGTCAAGAACTAGCATGTTTATGATGCTAGCCTTAGAATGTTTAAATGCACCCTGTCTCCATAAGAGGTAATTTTGATCTTAAATTTGTTCTCGAAACTCCGTAATTATATTTATGACAAACTGCATCTACATGGGTGTAAAAGCATGATCAAAGTACTATACAAAAGAAGTCAAGTTACTAGTTGATTACAATTAATTCCAAGAGTACTTGTGTTTTTAAATTTATAGCAAATTTGATCTAGAGTTCATTTAAGAAGAATTTATAGTACTCAAAATTTTTGTTTAGATCAGTCAAACATTTGGAGTCTAGTTTTGAACATAAGAATTATGAATCTTTTGTATAATACGATAGAAAATACTCTAGGTTGACAAACTATAAATCTAACCTATTTTACTGAAAAATTTAATTCTAAAAACTCTTAAATCTCTTTTACCCTTATCCTAGGGTTTGTAATTAAATAATTTTCACATTAAATAAACAAAAACTATCTTGAATCCTAGTTGTTTACTCATTAAATGGATGTTAGAAATTTATTTAAGACTATTATATAATTCTATGAACTGCACATACTTGTAGCTCCAACTACCCAATGCATTAAGAGTTGTGAACCTGGTTGAACAAATTTTTCCTTCTAACTATTATAGTTCTTATCTTGAAATTCTTTTTACTTGTATCAATCACTTAAATTTCTGGTGCACCTTTAACTATAGACTATATATTTTTTTTTCACAAGTTGATTTAGTAAAATCTTTAAGATAAGATAGTTGGTTGGCATCATATAAGAGTTCTTATTATTGCTTGGATTCTAGTTGTCATTTTACTTTCCAACTTTTACCAAAACAAAAGGGTACTTCAAGGAACCGTAGGATCTCCTTCTTATATAGTTTAATATACAACAAAAGTCTTATAACTATACCAAACATAGTTAGTAAGATAACTTAATTTATAAATTAAACCCTAGAGAAGTATCCATATATTATTCCTGTAATTAATATATCAAGTATCGAAATATTTCAAAGGTAAAATATTAATGGTAAACATAGCAATTGCATTGATTTAGTGATTATAGGATTTGATATATAATGATTTTAACTACAGATTTAAAAATGCAATCGTGACTATAGAACTTCTACCCACGCTGGTGATAAATCTCGAAGGACACATGGAGGTGGAAAATTCATTGGTTATGTTGACTTGTGTGTGCCCTAACCTTCATTTTGCAAAGGGCGAGGGTTTCTTTGTCTGGTGCGGCCGAGCTGGGAGATCCTGGTCGCCATTACTCCTTGTTGTCCTCCAGTTTCCCATTTCCACGGTGAGTTTGGTCTTGTGAGAACTAGATACCATTTTATGAGCTCTACGACTGTTGTGAAGAAACTGTGTGAGTAAAAATCATGCACCTCCATTGATTTAGGGACTGAGTTGGTATTTAAGATAGAGAAATAGTAGACAAAGATTTGTAAATGAATGCTCTTCGTTTTAGCTGGGTGCTGCTTGTTTTTTCTTTGGATTCATGACTTAGGGTTTTCAGAAGTTACGACGCAAAAAATACTGAGGCAATGTTCTCCAAAGCTCCCATGAATTGACTCAAACCTTGTGCAGTCTCGGTTTCTACAGACTGGAAACGTTATCAGGTAATGACCTATCCTTTTTTTCTTTTCTTTCAAAGAAGGATATTTAGAATTTACTTTTGAAATATTTTTAACCATTAAAATGGTTACTCTGCGTAGGTTCTTTTCACCGAATTGGAAATTGGAGACGAGCTCGTTCTTTCAAACTTCAATTACGTAGGCCCTGGTAAGCCCCGGTTGCACTAGGGGTTTCTCCTGTATTGATATCATGGTGGTTGGAAAGATGGGAATGCTTCGCTATTGATTGTGGACTCAGCTTGGGTCTTTACTGTTAGATTACTTCTTGTCATTTTGTTTCTATAAAGAAAACCCTAAAGGGTATTATGTGCAAGAACTTTGAAGGCTATTGCAGCCGTAACTTGGGGTTTACTTGACAGAGCCTTTACGGATTGGAAGATGAAAAATACTTTTGCTTTAAAAACTTGGCTTAAGCAGTAATGGTTTAAGTTTTAAATTGTTATTTTTGTTTAAAACTTGTATAAAATGTTAATACAGGCTTAAGCCTCGACCATTGTTATAAAAGGCCACAAGCCAATACCCTTGTTTTATTTCGTTCTATTAACTTACGTACATAGTTATTAAATTCTAGAAATTTTTTTAATATAATTGATTTATAGGTATTTTTACTATTAAATTTTTATAGTGTTAAAGAGTGAATTTAGTACTCTATTTTCGTTTGGAAAGGTTATTATTTTGAGAATCCTACAGTCCTATAATAAAATAGATTTTACAGGAATAAATTTTAGTTCTAATTTTCTATTTTATTTTCAGTAATTTTTACAGCGATTAAACTTTATGTTATGAGTAAGATTATGCAAGTCTGTAAGCAAAGATAAAACCTATCTTTCGTAAACCCTAAATACTATTTTTTTTTACTGTTCCTATATTTATATTAACTTTACATAATATGTTTATAATAAATATTAGTACTAATAATAGTTTTGTGATTAGTATGATTACTAATAATTAGTATATATATACTCATTTCTTTTCGTGTAAATAAATAGTACAGTTATTTTCAGTCGATAAAGTAAGTACAACAAAAATTTCTGTAAACAATTCATATGAATCTATAAAAGAAATCCTTTGCAATTTTTATTCAGAGTTGATAAGCAAAACATCACATCTACTTAATCAACTAGTTGTACTAGAGTACTGCCTATACAAGGTGTAGAAAAATACAGTGTGGTAATTTATTCTCGTCACTTTTCATTTAGCAATAACACTACTATTTTAAACAAAATCTACACTCACTAAGTTATCAATAAAATGCTCTTTTCTGTATAAACCCTAACAAAACAATAACATGCATATCTCTAAAAAAAAATAGTAATCATTTGCTGAAAACAGTAAATAAATTATAAATAACCTGAACAAATAAAAACCTGTCGAATGATAAGGTGACAACAGCTTAAGGAGGTTGTTCCTCCCAACCAACTCCTAGAGAAAGCTTAGTCTACACTTCCTAAGAATCCTCGAGCCTGTTTCCTGGTCCTCTTGGTAGAGTACTGGGTGAAGGATGTATCCTTAAGACCTTCTATCACCTGACTAGTCAAATTACAAGAGTAATCCAAACCTGCTCACAACAGTAAGAACTTCAGCCTAACAGCTGCACAAGTTCAGTCCCCAACAGTTAATCCCTCAAACTCACTTCAATAAGTCCCCTCCATTGAATTTCTCAATGTGTACTTCATTCACCCTGAATGATCACACTTCTAGTATGAGCATCCCCAACTGTCTTCAATGGGAAGTTTTATAACAAATGCCTAGGTCTTTTGGGTCAGTTTTTACTTAATGAGCCATCTGCTCCAATTCCACTTTCTTGGGGAATCATGACCACAAATATAGGGAAATATCCACCTGCAACAATTAGAAGTAGTTTGAGGATGCTACCACTTGCCAGTATACTCTCCACCTAGTCTCCTCCACCAAGTGACCAGTTAACACTCTTTTAACAACTTTCCTAAGCTGTTGTCTCATCATTTATTTATTTATTAATAAAATATTTTGAAATACATTAATTATCCTTGACCCCACTTGCTCATCAATTACAAACTTAGCATAAAATATAACAAAATGTTCCTCAATAACATTAAATTGTTTTGCAAATTGGGGCATGTGACATTATTAGTTGGGATGATGTGAGCTATTAGTAAATTGAGTTGGTCTTGTATACTAGCTATAGGGGAAATTTATTTTCTAGAGATGTGATGAAGTCCTTAATTGTGGTAATCTCTTGATCTTGTGAGGCAACACTGGCTTTGAGTTGTGCTTAAAGAGTGGAGTACTACTCATCTAGTAGTTTAAGTTGCTTATCAAACTACACGATGTTTGAGCAGGTCATCATGGTGTCTGCAAGTGTTGCTAAAAATATTACTAGGGATTGAGACCATTATGATCAACATATCGCAAGGATTTTGATGAGGTAGGTCATCTACAATGGTGTGGTTGGGTCCTCTAAAAAATGTTATTAGAGAGTGGTACCATGATGAGTGGCATGGAACACATATTCTTTTGGGATAGGTATTTTTCTTACTTTGGTGGGAGTGTTACCCCCTACAAAATATTACCGCACTAACATAATTACCAAATTACTTATGGATGAAATGATGTAGGAATTTTGCTCACTAGTCATAGAGGATATGGTTTCTGGGGTCCCAAGGACAAGGGAATGATAAGTGTTATAACTCTTTAATATACTTGTATAACCCAACAATAGTACTAGGTCCAATCTCTTAAGGAATTAACTAAGGAGGATAAGTCATTTCCTTAACCATATTATCCAACTGCTTAGGTACTAGAGAGTAATATTTTTCATCTTTGTGTTCGATGTCCTGATAGAAATGTGATGGTTGATTGGATTATCTAAAGCTAGTTTCAGGTTTCCCAAGGGAATTTCGATAGACTTGAGGGTATGTGGAAGTGAAATTCCTTATACAAGTGTTGTTTGATGTGGTACTACTCAAAGGGGTACCAACAAGGATGTATAACCAGAATAAAATCCTTGAATTTCATGCATGTAGGTCTTCCCCAACCACAATTTTACCCACCCAATGGAAAATCTCTATGATATTTAAAGATGGAAGAGCACATCTCTAACCTTGAAAATATCTAAAATCAGGGTGCATGATTGGTATACGAGGTTACTTTGATACCATTTGTAATGTTCTTAACCCTATAATTATAGAGCAAATGTCAAAATGTAATAAATTGGCAGAGGCGAACAAATAAAACATGAGTGAAATTGAGAGAAATTGAGAAAGAATGAGATTATTATGATGTCTAAAAAAGAGAGAAATGTTCACTTACTTCTTTGAGGGGAAACCTCCTATGAGTAGAGTTCCAAATATGATAACAACCCTTGATCTGTATTGCACAACCTTCTACTTTATATATAGTGCATCAATAGAAAAAACCATAACCACATGTGGTCCTATTATTAAAGAGGGTTGACCACCTATTGGGTCTTAATTGATAAATAGACCCCTTTACATTAAGTTACTATCAACTAACTATAGAATAATCCTTATTCAAAGGAGATGGCCTCATACATCAATAAGGTAGAGGGGTTGGCGTAGGACCCTAACAAAGAGGCATTGACCATAATTTTAAAAGCTAAGCATTTAAGATTAACAAAGAGAAGTGCTTCATTGTTATTCATCAAGTTTTGAGGAGGCAAGGGAACTCTTTGAGAATCAGGACATGCTATAAAAAGGATAAAAGGGAGAAGTGGGAAAAAGAAAAGGGAAGCCTTAGAGAAGATAACTCTCTCATGAAGGAGAGGGGAAAATCTAGGGAAAGGGGTGGATAGCATGAAATAGAGAAGACAAAAGAGAGGAGAGGAAGAATGAAGAGGAAAATAAGAAGAGTAGATGAGAAGTAAGAAAAAGAAGAGAAGGTACAATATAGAGGACAGTGGTTCTTCTTATACGCTGGGTGGTTGGGATAGTAAGCTATAAGTATCCCATCAAGGTTCAAAACCCATAACTATATGTTGGCAATTATAGGAATATAAAAACTTTCGGTGGATGAAAAATAAAAGAGAGAAAAAATAAATTTCAATAAGCTATTAAATAAAATTATAGATTTAATCTCTTCGTCCTTCTTGCTACTTCATACAGAGAAAGTTCAAGGTCTCTCAATTCACATAAAGGAAAGAAGATCATACATAGACAAATCAATAGCCAACAAAGTAAGCAACCTTAAACTGAATATTTATCTGTCGCTCATGATGGTCGTATTTAGACCCGTACTAACCCTATACACCCATTGAATCATCATTTACAGGGGAGCCAAGATTACCATTTCACCTTTTAGATACAGGGGAGGAACGATTACCGTTTTACCCGAACATGCCATTTATCACGCTTCAGATAACGAGGGAGGATCCAACATCATTCTCATTCGGTCGGTTTGTCATAGTTCATTCAAAGCCTATTGCTAGGCATGGTATTTGGGGCAGTTCGGTCCGTTCAGTGGGTCGTCTTATTTGAGTAAAGCAGAATACTATCGTCGGGTAGTGTTGTCTCGCCACGCGTTCTAGCCTCACTTACGTTCTAACCTCATGGGTAGGGGTCTCGCATAAAAGCAAGCCAACTCCCTCAAGTTAGCTCTGAATCGAAAGGTTGCAGGAGAGATCGAACTCAGATGGCAAGGTTGATAGAAGGTCGAGAGAAGAGATAAGGAGGGAGAGATCGATCACAGGTAGTTTCCATGAGCTGTTGGGAATTAATAGAGGAGGCATCCCTTTCATAAAAGATAGTTCTTGAAGAGGAAATATAAGAAATCAAGGAAGAACGGGAAATAAAGAAGGTACAGAAGAAGAGAAAGAAATAGAAAAGAATAGAAGAGAGGACATATGAAGAATATGTTGAATAAGAGGAAACTTGGTAGCAACAAAAACTAAAAAATAAATATAAGAAAGCTAGGCACATATTCTTTTGAAGGTATGGCAACTTTGATTGAGACTTATATCAATAGGTATTCATGATCTATTTTTTTTAAATAGAAGAGCACTTGGCTATATAATTGTATAGTATTTGAATCCCATTAAGACTAACATCTACAAATTCAAAAAATTATGGTTAAATAGAAGCTTGCTTGGTGTAAATTTTCTTCCCCTTGTATTTTTATGTCTTTTAAAGCCAAAAATTGTGGGTGTGCTTCTTAGATTTGTAATGTCCTTCAAGTGCAGATTAGTAGCCTAGTGCGGTTGTGTGTTGCATACTATCCTTGAATGCATTAATTTCTATTAGAGTAGGAGGATTCCCGTTGTAAGTTGCAACTCTCCCAAAGACAAGTAAGGATGTATATAAGTAATTTTTTAGAACAACCTTAGTGTTAGGCTTTGGTAGAGTTGAAGGATAAGAAAAGAGAGTAGCTTCAGCCAATAATTGGGTAATTGTATACCATATAAGAGGAAATTTTTACTGTGAGGTGGAGGACTCGTGAAAAGACTCAGAATTTACTCATAATTGTTAAAGAGCCTATGTGCCTAAATTACTTTTCATAAAAAATAACACATTAATGTTTCAACAAGATTGAGGTTTTGAAGTTGAAGATTTGAAATCTACATGTGATATAATTCAAAGTTAGGAGAAATTTCTAGGGATTGGTTTTGAAGTGACTCCAAATATGGTCATTGTCATAATTAGTAGTCCAGATGTTAGTTTGAAAATCTATTTTGAGGAATATATTCTGAAAAAGTTTGAATTAGTGTAAAGGAAACATGGATGAGCCAATATATTTCTCAAGATCTATTTATTATCATTCATGTGCCTACATGTCTACTTAACGTGTATATAGTCTCACCTAGGATAGGAATGTGACTATTAGTCACTCAATGTATAGTCCTTTGATTGATGACCTCAGAGATGTGCCCATGAGTCAAGTATATCTATCGGAAGTGTTATAGTTCTCTACAAAAATAAATGGTTGCACCATTGCTTGATTAATTAATATCCAAATTATCCCATAATTTTAACAATAATAACAAGTGAGGCATGCGGTAAGGGTGACCAATCAAGGAAATTGACCTTGAATTCTCATGCACAAAGCTCAAAGCACTCAACCTCTTAAGCTATCCCACCGAACAAGTTCAATAATTAGTTAAGAAAGGTGATAAGAGATTATGAACACACTTCCCCACCTGGCTCTTTCTAAGATTGAAGATTCGTTTGTTTTTATCTCATGCTTCACTAGCCAATATGATGATGTGTTTACCAATAAGCTCTATCAAAAAATAAATAGAATTGTACTAAATATCATTTCTATGTTTGGAGATAGTAAAAATGAAAGTATCAAGAGCAAGATATTTTAAACATTAGTTAGGTTATGAAAGTGGGTAAATTTATGTTTTATATTGTTAAACATGTGGGAAGTTAAAAGTAGACGATGCTCATGTAGTATCATAGTGGAAATGAGAGTATCAAAAAGTGGTTAAATTATAGAATTAGATAAATTTATATCTTATATTATTAAAGATAAGACAAGCTAAAAAGAGATGGTGCTCAATACCAACCTCTTTTGGTTCAAATGTTAAACCACTCAAAACAACACATATTATCATTACAAATTTAATAATCATAACATATCCCTACAACATCTCAATCTAAGAAATAAATTAATCAAATACCCTTAAATTCATTATTATACCAAAAATATTGTACCATATAAGTATATGACCTACTACCATAGTTAACATAAATTACCATACTTAACATAAATCATGCATACTAATTACATCATTTATACATCACTTAATAAAAAAGGACAAGCACATGAATAATTTATCAATATCTTATATTCAACTTATCACTAGACTAAATTATAGGATATCATTATTCATGATGCTTACGAATCTTAAGGTTTTACCCATTGCTTGGGGTATCACACTATGAATAAGAGATTTTTTTCCCTTTTTTCCATAGAAAAAGGGAATGCCAAGCAACATGTATATTCATGCTACAACCAATTAAGTATTATGTCAATAGTTGTTTCTTTTAACATAATTAAAAATTAAAAAACATTAAAATGTTAACATAACTATTTTTATATATAGTTGGTAAGGAATGGAGAACTCAATCACTAATCTTACCACACAAATAGACATCCTGTTAACCATGATATGTATTTTAGGTGATTGTTTTGGATTGAAAAAACATGTTTATAAATAGGTAAACCATAAAAAAAACATATTTTATATCCTTTTCTTAAAATTTAAGATTTATATAAATGTAGATACAATACCTTCATATTTTTTTCATTTAAGACAAAGTTTCACATTTACAATATATTTATAACAAACACGATTTTTTTAAGATTATGAATCATTTCTAAGCCTCAAAACCAAGTGCATTAGAAGTGTCATTGCCCAAAGATTCTAGCACCTTAAGATTCTGATGCTGATAGATCCAATCAGGCCAAGGCACGGTCAGTAGCTTGCATTTACTTACACGAAGGATTTCAGGGCTTTCCATCAATTCCAGTCTCTGGAAAAGAGCAGCGATCATGATTGATTTCACAACCATTCATCATTTCCAGACAAGAAGTGTCTCAAGTGAGTCAAATTTTGTTTGAAAGCCCTCCATCGAAAGGCATTGATCACTGCTGGATGATTTTGGATACAACACCATTCAACTTCAATGCTATTAAAGAGCGTAGCTTAGAAGACAACGACTCCAAATTTTTGGAGCCCTTCACATTGAGATGTAGCATAGACATTTGCTTACCTATTCCAGAAGAGACTGCAGTGTATATAGATCTTCAGAGCTGTTAACATCGAGAAACTGAAGTCTTCAAAGAAACTGACCTTTTATATGTTTTCGTATCCATAGCCCTGCCAATACCTTGCAACACATCTTTGTCCCACACGTCATCCAGAAGAAATAGACAGGGCTTTTCTCCCTGTAAATCTCTATGAATGCTGGCTCCAAGACTTGGAAATGAAGAATTTGCATTATTAGAGTCTCGCTCTCTACCTTTTCTTGTAAACATCTACGAATGTGGGTTCTAAGGATTTCTTCTCTTACCTCAGTCAGCTTATGATTGTAATCATTTTGAAGTTGTATGGTGAGCTTGACACGATCATTCTCTGCAAATTGTATTGCCATCTCTTCCCCTGGAAGTTGTCTCTGGTCAATCTCGACTTTCTGCGATACTGGCAGCCATACCGGCTGATGGAAACCATCAACCATGCTGGAGCCTTCTGCTTTTGAAAACATGTTGGAACAAACCAGATTTCCCCTGCGGTTGCGTCCCTCCCAAACCCACAAAGCCATTCAGTTTTCTGCTTCAATATCGTCTCCGTAAGGACATCGATTTCCTTTTGCATGCCGGCAGTAGGAGCATGAGCAAGCCTGAGCTCTCTGCTCAGTGAGCAAGCCTGACCAGAACAGGATTTCACTGACTCCTGCCGGGAGCTTGAGCCTGAACAAGCCTGAGCTCTCTGCTCAGTCAGGAGAAGGTTAAGAAAACTTCAAAGTTGATACTTGCCTTCGTTGGCAAGTATCAACGTAAAGGCAAGGAATGAAATAACTTTACTGTAGTGACAAATCTAAAGATCTCAATGGAGAAATTCAAATTCTTATTCTTAAATTAAATTAAACTTTTTATTACTTTTTCAAAGAGTATTTAAATACTCCACGACTTGGATAATCTGCTGGGTTATTTTTATCCAAATTCGACTAAAAATTATTGAAAAATGACGGTTTAACCAAAAAATTTATCCGGAGGTCGCACAAAAAAGAACATTCTTCTTCTTAATCTTAATTTTTACTTTTATTTTTGTCGTGATAAAATAAAATAACGTTTAACTTAATCCTCTCAATTACAATAAATTCAGAGTATTTAAGCCAGGAAAAGACATAGCTATTAATATAATAAAATATTCGCATATTGCCCTTTTACAGTGTCACACTTGCAAAGTATCACATATTATTATATATATACCGGAATAATTTTTTCAAAAGTAACTTATATAATGATTTTACTATTTTATGGAAAAATGTTTATTCTTAACCAATGAAAGAAAATGCTACTCATCACTCTCTTTGTGGTTTGCTTTAAAATGATATATTCACTCATTTTAATAATATGAGATGGGCGCTTTGCTCTCTTTTATATATATATATATATTTTAAACTTAATTTTATTATTTAATATGAAGAAGAAATTGATATATTTATATTATCTTTTTGAAAACATATATTGTATCTTGGATGTGGGTGAAGAATACGTGTTCATATATGGGGAGCCTCGAAGGTGCTAGGTTGTCCCTCGACACGTGGACAAGAAGGATGATGGCGTGGTTAATGTGAGGATTTGGAAACTTAATGTGACGATTAATAACTTGCTGGCTTTTGGCTCTTCGAGTTGCGGATGTGATGGAGTTCATGACGGATTCCCAGAGAGTGGCGAGACAACTCCCGCATGTGGATTGCAGTTTTTATGAGCCGATGGGGAACAAGTTGGAGCGGATGCTCGATTTTGTGGTTTTGTGTTATAAATTTCAGATGTTGAAGGTCTGCTCTGGCAAGAGGAATGGTGATGGGAGAATCATGGCTACTTGACAGAGGGGTAAACCCTGTAGAGGAAGCAATGGAGGGGGTGCTTTTGTCCGCAGGGGGTCTGGAAATTTTGGTAGCGATGCCTACGTTGATTTTGTTTCAACACCAGTCCTCGGACTCAGACTCTACAAAAACTGCCCAATCATTGAAGAGCGCGACAACTTTTCTCATGGTGCACATCTTGGCTAGACGGTGCTCCACTGCTTTGGATACCTCCTATGCTTTTTAGTTTTTCTGGTTTTATATGTTAGATAGTATGCTTTCTAGTTTACCTTATAGATCTTAGATAATGAGTCAACACTTATGAACTCCTAATGTTATTTGGCATGTTTTCCCTCTGTTGGGAGGGCCATATTTTTTAACATTAGTCATGTGGTAGTATTTTTGCATCGTTGGGGTGGTGGCTTCACATTCTTAGGCCACCATGATGCATGGTGTGAAAATAGCTGTAATTTTGTCTTTTAGTTTATATATAATATATAAATACTGTGAAGCTTTAAAAAAAACAAATATTAAATTTTAAAATAAATTAATTTTATTTACGACTTAATTTAAATCATTTTTGGTAAGTGCATACACATGGGGGATTTGACTCTTGATCTTCTATTTACAACTTCTAATATTAGTTACTCATTACCAATTGCTCTAACCCTCGTGGGCTTAAATGCTCTTTAAGTTACTTAAAACTATGACATACTATTGATCTTTTACATTATGGATGGTTACTTCCTTATAGTATCTTAATTTTCTCTTATCCTCTTATTTTTTATCTCGGCAAAACTTCTCCTTAAATTTAAATATAATAACTTTTAAAATTATCATTATTCTACAGGGTGACCTTTTTTTCACTCTCCAATGTTTTGGCCTAAAGTGACATAGCCATGCTCTCAATGTGGAGAAACTTGCAAGGTGTATTACCTTTAATTTTGAGATTATATGTTATAAAAATATTTTGGATCTATGTATTCTCCATGATGCTCTAGAGATAGTGTAGCTCAAACTTCAATCTATATAAGATAACAATAGAGATCCACTCAAGTCCATAATAAGCTTTCCACTATCCATTAATCATTTTTCTCAATTTTATAATTCCAAATTAATTCTCAAAATAGTAGTCTATGTATTCTAAGTTTTGACTTTCTTGTAGATTTTGGTCACAATTTGGTAAATTGTTTTGGGTAAAATTTAAATTTGGATGTGTTCAAATTGTGTTTTGGAATCCGCAAATAGATTTAGCACCCTCAAATACCCCCACAACACCCATATTATGAAATTTCCAAAACTAATATATTTGATTCAACACCCTCAAATACTCCCATGACACCCATATTATGAAATTTCCAAAACTAATATATTTGATTCTAAGATTTTTTACAGAGTTCCCACCAGACTTAGAATAAAACAAGACTAAAAACATACTTGACAAAGGTTTAAAACCTAGAATATTTAGACTACAACATAAAAAACGTAGAATAAATAGACTATTCCATTTTTAATGCAATTGTAAATTTTTTATGATAAATAATTTTAAAATTAAATGTATTATTTATGATATATAATAGAAATGATAGTCAGTAAATCATGAAGTAGTGGGATGGAGTGTTATCATCATTATCCGTGTTCCATGTTCTATTCTCAAAAGTGACATATTAATCTCATAATGAGTATATTTGAACCAAACAAAGTTCGCTTACATATAAAACTTATCTAAAATATATGGAATATTAAATAATCCATAATATTTAAAACAAAACTGTATAAAATATGAATATTGAATAAGATATTAATACGATTTTTACAATACAAAGGGGACTCAATTAAATAGTTCTACTTGTGCCTTTTCCCGTCTTTTAGTTAAAAAAGAGAATTAATCATTTTTAATTACTAGTTATTTTTTAATTATTATTTATTTTATTTGTTATATTGCCTTCCTCATCAAAAGTTTTGTCCTCAAAGCATACCTTATCAAACTTCTTTATAATTTAATATAATAAGTAAAACCATGTGCGAGCTCATAAAACCATGTGTGGTTTCATGAATTCGCTTCTTTAATTATTTTTTCCTCGGATAATTATTTTTCTCACTTCTTCTTTGTATTATGTTTTTTTACTTCTTTGTCTCTTCTTCTTATTTGCAACCGAAATAATTTATTCTTTTTCTTTTGTTATTTTTATTAACTTTACTAAATTGTTTTTTGGCCAAAGGTCTGCATTAAAAATAATGGCTAAGGGCCAAGTTTTGGAGAAGCTTCGAGAAGGGTTTGTGTCCAGAGGTCGGAATTTGGACAAGGTCCTAGATTATGGCCAAAAGCCATGCTCCAGAGAAGCTCCAAGAAGGGTTTATAGACAAAGGCCAAAATCAAGCCCAAGAAAGGGCTCTGATACCACGTGATCCAAACAAATTTTGCTTACACATAAAACTTATCTAAAATATTTATAATATTAAATAATCCGTAATATTTAGAACATAATGTATAAAATATGAATATTGAATAAGATACAAATATGGTTTTTACAATACAATGGGAACTAATGAAATAGGTCTACTTGTGCCTTTTCACATGAAAGGGCATGTCTTTTAGTTAAAAGAGATAATTAATCATTTATAATGATTAGTTATCTTTTATTATTTTTATTATTATTTATATATTATTTTATTTGTTACAATATTGTTTTGACTGCTTCAACTATATAATTATCTACAAGATACAAGAAAAAGTTGTCCTATTTATTTCGTGTTCTTTCTCTAATTTACTTCGGAATGATATATTACAAATAATTAATGATTCTAATAAGTGTAACACTAATTCAATTTTAAAATGTTTTGAGACTGGGATGGAAAACCTTGTGTCAAGGCTCATAAAGACATACCCTTTGTTGTTCTATGGGGTTTATGGTTGTTTAGAAATTATTGCATTTATTTTCGCTTTGCTAGCAAAAAAATCAAAGACTTTTAATTTTTTAAACGATTTGATGGAATTTGAAATGAAGATGAGTTGCAACTCACACGACGTGGTTGAAATGCCTTGGTCATCATTGTGTCGAATTTATTTTTATCTGAATCAAGTAGGACTACCAATTAGGTAGTGGAAAATATTTCTAATACTCACATCAAACATGTGGCTCAATTTATGTGTCAAAAGGTATTTGGAAAAAAAATATGAGTCATCTATACAGAAGGTGTGTTGAATGCAATGTTCCCCCAAGTTTGTGGGACGCGGGAGCATGGGAGTAGGAAACACACATTAGGGACGTGTGGAGACCACCCCCAAATTTTAGGGAAATTCAGGGGGGGATGGGTGGACGTCGAGGTTATAAAAATAATAAAAATATTATAAATCCCATCAATAACAATTCATCTCGTGTAAATACAATATATGCCGCTCCCTGTAAATACAGTCTAATTCCTCAATGATTCTACATACTTCAACATTATGTGAATTATGGCATAGATGTTGTAATGGGAATGTGACCATAGGACCCTATTTCTTCATGATTCCATAGGACATCACATTATTTGAGGCTTTCAAGTCCAACATACAATTATGCAAGAGTGAAATATTAATCCTATATTAGGATAATATTCATCAATAGAACCCTTTCCCCACCTTATAGGCTTTTATCCCTTGCCTTTACCTTAAATCATGAATTTGATCATTGAAGGAAATTACTCAACACCCTACGATTTTGATGAAACTTCCTAAACCAAACATTAAAATAACGTAGAATTAGTAAAACTTTTCCATGCTCAATAAGTGATTTTTCTTTACTAAAGGGTACATTTTGATCAAGGTCATGATAGAGGAGTTCAACAATCAGCACCACCAATATCAAGGTACATAGAGAGGTTGATGTGCTTGATTATATGAAAATCCCTTAACCTCATACATGATAAAATCCAGTGGAAATGTTGCAATCTTAAAATAATGGAAATTGTTAAGTCTGTTGAAATAATGGCATATCTCATTGTTAATTCTATTTAAATAATAGCATAGCTCATTGTTGAACTCTACCCTATGATCTAGACAATCTAGCGTAGGTGCTTTTGCACAGAATACCTAGCGTCACCCTAGACCTGGGAAGAACCCTCAGTTGCAGACTAACCATATGTGCGTCATTTGTAAAACTTAGGGACATTATACATACCAGTGTCCCCATATGAATCACATCCTCCATTTACTCCAAACCGATAATCAATGTGATCTAAATGCATCTACTCCGGAACAACAAAACCCTGCACCCCAAGGTCCTCCACCTATGGTGCTACAAAAACCCTTACCAAACTCAGGGATGGTTGCAACCCAACCCTTGGCACCACAAAACTCTACAACCACTTTTGCGTCTCCACCCATTGATCATGGTGTCCATCACCTTATGACATTATCATCTGATGTCAACCTCCAGACTTAACGAAACCAGTATGGCTCCACCATGGAAAATGTTAACGCTTCGACGACATCTACCTCCATGAATCCTTATATGTCTTTTCATTTGCTGAGAATCCCTATAGACGGGACTGTAAAAGTGTCACGGTTCCCTTTGCGTTGCGTCGCGAACAACCCCACCCGAAGATCCAATTTCAACTATAGTATTGTCGACGATTTGGCCCAGTCTCCCTCGACCATGTCCACTTTGGAATTCCTCAAAACTTGTCCTTAACAACATAAATATTTGATTTCCACATTAGGTGTCATAGATCCCTTTGATTTCTGTTTGATCACGTTCGACTTGGATCAAGGAGAAACCCAAATTCCATCATCTGTAGCCTTCCAAGTTTCGGTCATTATTCAAAATTTGGTCATTCATCGGTGCATCATTAATGAGGGAGCATCCACCTGTGTTATGTCAACCTTTGTTTGGAAGAAACTTGGATCCCCAAACCTTCAACCTTCCATAATTGCCCTTCGCGCTTAAGATGGTCGTGTTGCTCAACCCCAGGGTGTTCTCACGAATGTCCCCATTGATTTAGCCAGAAAAACTGTGCTGATTAACATTGAGTAAGTCAACGCCCAACTTGATTAAAACTTCCTCCTTGGATGAAGTTATATGTATGCAATGCAAGTCATTGCATCTACTGTCTTTTGACTCTTGATGTGCCCCCAATGATAGGAATATTGTGACCATTGACCAACTGATGTATTACTATCCTAAGGGACCGGCCATTCCAAAACACATCGTCCCTACTGTTGACACTACCATTGAAAGTGTTTCGATACCTTCCTTTTTTTATTTTTGGCCTAGGTTTATTTTCCAACACTACGTTAACAAGCACCTTTTTTTCCTTACCACCTTTTCCTTCACTGACTGACATATCAAATTTGTGCACTATCTCATCCGGTAATGTTTCGAACTCCTCGCAACATCAGTCGCAACCCCAACCACAGACCTCGGGTAATTATTGGGGTTCATTCCCCATACACATGATCCCATTCCTTTTTTCACCATATAACATTACGATTAATCTAGTCAATGACCTTCGAAAGCACTCCCATGAGTCTGAAATCACTGTCCTTTAGGAAATCCACCCCCCAACATCTTCCTTGGACACCAATAACATCATTTATACGATCTCTACTTCCATTAGTCCTTCCTCGTCACTGATCGCAGAAGATCCCCCTGATTTATCTTGACACCACTTTCATGATGACATAGAGATATCTAAAACCGCCACCAGTTTTACCTCTTTCACTTAGTCCATGGTATGGATTCAGTTCTTCCCATTGAATTTCAGATTCCATCACTTCGCCTTTTCATCGAAATTCTACCTGAACTTCACCGTTAGAAAAATGCCTACTTATGCAAACCAATGAGGACAGTCGTGATGATCTCCAAATGATTGAAGAAAATAAGACTCGGTCGAAGTCCCACTATGACTCCCACGTCCACCCACGCACCTTTAGCGAGGGGGACCTAGTCCTAGTTTACGACCAAGCTCATGATAATACTGGAAAAGGGAAGTTTGAATCCATGTGGTATGGCCCTTATGTCATCCATCGATGCCTCAGCAAGGGGGAATATATTCTTGCTAACTCTAATGTTTTCCTCTTGAAGAATCCCCACAATGGGCTCTACCTCAATAGGTTCTATGCCTAAAGTCACTCAGCATACATACCCTTGTATCATAGTTTTCCTTTCTTTTTTTACATCAATTTTTCCATGAGTCTCGCAGTTTATTTCCTTGGTTGTTCCAGATGGATCCTACCTTGCTTTTCTATGTTGGTTTCACTAACGGTGCAAGTAGATGGTATCCCAATCTCGCCTCAGCTGCGTGGGTCATTTATTCCACGTCACATGACTTGATCCATATCGATGGAATGTGTGTTGGTATTTCCACCAACAACAAGGATGAGTACGAAGGTGTCATCCAGGCTGAGTATGACAGTGTCGTTGATCTCCTGACCGACGCCCTTCACTTGGTTATTCTTCACCTTGATGTCTTCCTAGACTCCCAACTAGTTGTCTCCCAGTTGAATAACTTATACCGGGTATGCGATCCCTTCCTCTTTAGAAATTTCCCATGCACTAGACACTTGGTTATACATTTTGAATCCATTTGATTCATGCATGTTCCCAGAAGTCTCACTAGTGTAGCATACCAAATGGCTAATGAAGTTCTAGAGTGGCACATTAATCACCACATATAGGAAATAAACTGCATCATGCATCATCATATAGTCATGCATACATATGTCATATACATCATATAGGAATCATCACCATAAACAAGAGGCTCATAAAAACCCATAAAAACACATAAAAAAGGCGCATCCACGTGCATATGAATCATATCATAATGTTCAGTACAAAATGAGAAGTAGCACATGCTTTCTCGCTTGATCATACATATCATACAAAAATCCCCATGCTCAAATGCATTGGGGGTAGCATCACAAGATGCTGGTCTGAGTCGTCCTCCTCTAACTCCTTGTCCTTGTCTAATTCCTCCTCCTCATCAGAGCTCTCATCATCCATTGGCACGTCACCCTATGCTGCCACTTTGACATACTTAGCAACAACCATGATCCTCCTCACAAGAGAGATCCACTCCGGAGGAGCCCTGTAGCACACGACGATCAAATCGTCGTCAAGGTACTTCCATCCATCGTCAGTGACCCCCTCTAGCAACATCTCCATGTCCAACTACAATGAGTCCCGTGTCACACTACGATGCCTCCTCTTCCCGTGAGCAGGTGGATCTAAACCCTCCACCCTACTCATGTGCCACTGGTACACTACTGGAGGGTGTAGTCCCACGTCTGCACATGCACACAATATGTCATTATTATCTATCACACACATTATATAGCTACCACTACGCTAGAAAACTATAAAACCATAAAGCATCATGTATACGTACCGTCAGGTCCCCAGACATTCCTTGGAGGTCGAGGCATCTCCGGGTCTTCCCGATAATCCATCCATGCATATGGGTAGTCCTCTATAAAGACTAAAAGCTACTACCACTATGAAAAAATCTCCTAGATGAAGAAGCAACCCACCAAGCTACCTCCCTCTCTGATCATCATCTCACACCATCTCCTCATATGAGGCTCGTGAGGTCCCTCGTCACCCACCGCTAGATACAGTCACAATGTAGGTAGTCACTCAAAGAAAAATGAGCCCAAGAAGGAGGGGAAACATAAATCCCCACCCACCAATTTGTCCCAGTTCAGCGCCCACCAAACCATGTTCAAGTACATATGGGCCCACCCATAGTAGGTGCCCCTGAGCACACTCTCCACCATCATCATTTGGACTCCCGAGATCTTGTGTGACCCCTTAGATCTCAGTATTCGTAGCACCATTCTTGCCATTGCTCGAGTCTCAAGATTCTTGATGTCACACACTAGTATGTACAATGTATGCACATATGGTGATGCATAGTAATTCCTCACACACAGTTCATCCATCAACACCCCCCTAGGGAGCTTCGACGACGTATCACCGATTACGCCCAGTAGTGGTAGTTCAGTCAAGAAGTACACATATTATAGGGTGATATCTAGTATCTCACCCTGGATGATCATGAAACACTTTGAGTCTCAATCCCACTAACTCACCATCTTGTTCAGCAACATTTTTGTTGAACGCATCAAGGGGATCTGAAAGAACTTCAGCAGCCCACACCGGGTGAGTGTGTCTTGTACCGATCCATCATCCTCCACATCGTCTCTCAAATATATGATGTCTCGATCTCATCACCTATCTCAAGACATCTTGCACATGCACAAAGCCCCTTCCATACCTAGTCACAAAAAAATTTCATTCTAGGCTAGGTCACACCTATTTGGCCCTTTTGTGGGACCCAGGTCATGCAAAACTGCTCTACAGGTGCGATTGGGTCACTCTTATCTGCTGAACAGGTGCGACCTGGTCGTGCCTATCTCGCTAACAGATGCACCTGGGTCAGGTTTTTTTTCCCAATAAGTTCAACCTGGATCGCTCCTTTTCCCTCTAAAAGTGCGACCCGGCCCCGAGAACCATTCGGGCTTGGCCATGGCCCCTAGATTGAGGAAAAACAAAAAGTAAACCACTGAAATTGATGAGATCAATGAGATCTCTTACTTGCAAGTCACAAATCGAAAAATCATCAGTTCAGTTGGAAGAAATCAACAGTTGTGTTTTGGGGCCCTCCACTCCACCTCAGCATTACACAATCCCACTAACTCACCATCTTGTTCAACAACATTTTTGTTGAACGCATCAAGGGGATCTGAAAGAACTTCAGCAACCCACACCGGGTGAGTGTGTCTTGTACTGATCCATCATCCTCCACATCGTCTCTCAAATATCTGATGTCTCGATCTCATCACCTGTCTCAAGGCATCCTGCACATGCACAAAGACCCTTCCATACCCAGTCACAAAAAATTTCCATTCTAGGCTAGGTCACACCTATTTGGCCTTTTTGTGGGACCCAGGTCGTGCAAAACTGCTCTACAGGTGCGATTGGGTCACTCTTATCTGCTGAACAGGTGCGACCTGGTCACGCCTGTCTCGCTAATAGATGCACCTGGGTCAGGTTTTTTTTCCCAATAAGTTCAACCTGGATCGCTCCTTTTCCCTCTAAAAGTGCGACCCGTCCCCGAGAACCATTCGGGCTCGGCCATGGCCCCTAGATTGAGGAAAAACAAAAAGTAAACCACTGAAATTGATGAGATCAGTGAGATCTCTTACTTGCAAGTCACAAATCGAAAAATCATCAGTTCAATTGGAAGAAATCAACAGTTGTGTTTTGGAGCCCTCCACTCCATCTCAGCATTGCATAATGAAAATGGAACGTGTCATGTGACCCCCTTGTTTATAGGTCTCCATTTGGTCTAGTTTTTCTTTCATGCACCACAGATTCATCCGATGTCCGTTTTTCATGCCATTTGCACCAACGAGTTCAGTTTTTTGTCCTCTGCCTATTGACGAGACCCATGTCTCATGCTATCCTTGTGATTTTTAGGCCATTTCTTGGTGCAACCACACAAATCACACCAAACACGTACTGGCATGTCCATGATCCATCTGCTCCATCAATATTGCAAAATTGGACTTATTTTACCACCATCCACCATCCTAGAAGAAGGCCCCACCAATGTTCCAATGTTACTCATATCAGCCATGTTTACAACACCGCTCCTTTTGGTACACCAAACACTTCCTCCTTTCTTGACTAACCATTACAAAGTTTCTGTTAAGCTCTTTTCTAACTCCTAAAAGAATGAAATGATTGTCAAGAACACTTGCTTCTTTTCACGCTCATTAAAGTATTTGAAAGGGCGTCTATGTGGACTCGTTGATATCCTTTCTGGGACTATGTAGAATCTTTAACAAAAAGGACCACCCTAGCACCTTCCAGCTAGGAACATTTCCCATTGTATCATTTTATTCTTTGTCGGACATTGGGACCGCAACTTACGAAAAATCTCATTATGGGTTGTCTTTAATCTCTTTTCCAAACCTTTCATCAAGAAAATATTGCTGAGAAAACTTGGTTCTGTTCATGCTCGTAAAAGTATTTGAATGATCGTCCATTCGGTATAGGTTTAACCTTTTCTGACCTGGTTGGACTTTCTACGGTAAAGAAGTCTCTCTACCCCTTTTGATTGGGATATTTGTCATTTGTACACTTTTTTGGACTTAGGAGACTACTGCACGAAAAAAAGACCACACTGGATTCTTCTTCATGTTTTCATACTCTCTAAACATGAAAACACCATCGAGCATTTACTGTCTCGAGCTCTACAAAAATCCACAAGATAGTATCATATTGAGCATACTTCTATCCCTTCTATGTTCTCCTTAAACTATAAAGAAGGCCTAAAACGGTGTCTCTAGGATCCATCCCATGTAGTCTCCATTATGGAAGCTCTCCACCATTGTGTTTCCTTTTTCGGAGTACTCTACAATGAGTCTCCACTAGATCCCTTGGATATCACTAATCCAATTACTTCCCCTAGTATTTCCCATTTGCAATCATCTCCCCGGTGTCACATCTATGATCCCCTCCCCATGAGTCAGTATCATATCCTTCCAATTCATCCCTGCCATCATACTCTTAACAAGGGAAGTTTTAGTCTCCCATACTCCCCTGCCTCTGTTACCTAGTCAATACCCCATTCCCCGTATTGTTCCATATCTCTGGTTCTCCTCCTTACGCTTCTATCAAGGAAGCCTCATTTCGTTGGTAGTTGCAGGTCTCCTTCTATCGACGTCAACACTTCTATTCCAGAGGATAGACCCAGAGGTCCTTGTATCCTGGTTTCATCCACCCCATTGATGAGTTCCATAAACCACTTAAAAGGAGTCCTTAGTGCCTTCCGGGTTGGTTGTGTCTCACGTGCTCGACTTCAACCACACTATCGCACCGTTGAAATTCATACATGGTGTTGGTACTTTCATTATTTGGTCGAAGAACCTGGTTGTCACTTGACTCTAGCACATTAGTGAGTCTATTTTTGGGACCCATACAATTTCATGTCCCTTTTGATTTCCGCGATGCGTTGGAGATAGTGTTCAGAAGCCCCTCAATGTCATACTTCCATGTATCTCCAGTACTTGATGTCCTATATTGTACCACATATATCCTGACTCTTAGTCATTGAGTCCATCTAGTTATGTACACACCCAGATTCAACAAAGCATCAGTTGTGATGATGTTGCATTCCATGAGGATGTCATTGTTCCTATGTACCAGTTCTTCAGATCAATTTATGTATTCAACCTCCCATTGAGGCCACCATGATGTACTACCAGTTGTATATATGTATTGATCGCCTCCCATTATTTGAGCCTTTATCCCCATTTCTATTTTTTGAGACATTGTTACGAGCATGGGTATGCCCGCCTCATCTATATACATGTATGATATTATATGTACCTCATCCATTTTTTAGAAGAAATAAAAACAAAAATCCATTGTAGTTCGAATGAGGAGACTCCACTCCTTCGTGGTCCTCTCTAGTCTCTACACCGTTGTCACCATTTTCCCTTGATCCCTATGATTTCTATCAACCATACGATGAGCTCTTACCCTCACACATCAGGGGGCAATCTGTTAACACCAAAAAATGTTCACCTAGCTCTCGATTGTCTAAACCATAATCATACATCATATTCCCACCATTATTTCCTCCATTTTGACCTTCACAACTAAAAATACACCAAATATGGTCCAAAACATTATTATTCCTTCCTCATAAATAAAGGGAAGTTGAGCATTTATTGTGATTTATCCTCACTCTCTCCAAAAAGTACCAAAAAATCCTAAAAGTGATAATGGGTAAAAAACCATAGATAAATACCATGCACAATAAATACCATGGGTTAAAAAACCTTGGATCATCCTATAAATACATTGTGAAGGTCTCCCCACAAACATTCTTTTACATTCCTCGATTCTTTCATTCCTGAAATTTTTTGTCACTTGCCATTGTTCCTCCTTTTTAGCCATACCATCCCCATGGTGTACATTGAGCTCACTATGTACCCATTTGGATCCATTCACCCCCATTTGACAACCAATCATGGAGAAGACTGAGACCCAACCCGTGGAGCTGTGGGACCGTTTACGGTGGCCCACATTATAGAAAAGGTATGAATTCTTTTATTTTTGTTAGTTAGTAGAATATATCTGAAAAAAATAAAAAATAATTGATACTATTGTTCTTGTATTTTTCCCATTATCATTGTTTAACTCTACCCTATGATCTAGACGATCTAGGGGAGGTGTTTTTTCACATAGAAGGGGAGAAATATCCACTACATAATTAATTGATGAACAAATAAAATTTTTGATATTCTATTTATATAATTCGTGGAGGAAAGTTAGTACCTCAAACTGGGCTGACATGCAATTCAAAATTACAAATAATTAAATTCTCTTTTGTTTTGTCGGTTGACCCAAAAAGGTGGGGTACACCAACTTCAAAAATTCATATCTCTTTAAGCGTAAGGAGTTAGAAGATGCTCCATATATCAACATAAATAGATTGATGTGGAATATCTCCCTATGATGGGTTTATTTCCAAATTCTTGGTCTAATACATCTAAATTCTTCAATTTGTTCAGGACTTCAAAGATTCCACACATAAAGGTTCCAAAGACCATGTTACCTTATGAATAAGTTCCAAGTTCAAAGGCTTCAACGGACATCATCAAAGGCATGAGGTATTCAATGGTATTCATATCCACAAAATTCACATGAACAAGGAGGAGGGATCCACCATATAATCATCATATCAAGGGTATCAAGGAACCCAACACCACCAATCAGGTGTGAACAAATACTTTTTCAAGAATATCATCATCATATTCAAGGTCTCCATATCATTAAAAGCATATCCAATTGTTCCACTATATATCTTCATCACAATAAGAGAATCAACACCCCAAAATAGGGGTACCAAGACCTCACCACTAGTTTGCAACACCTTATGGGATTCATATGCATGATCACAAGGCTACAACATGCAAATGACCATATAGCGTCCAAGGGACATCAAACCACCACATGTGTGGGTTCAATACCCAAACTTCCAAGGACACCAAGGACCCCATAAGAATGGGTTCCACCATACCACCATAAGTGTGGGTTCCAAGACCCAAGTATCCACATGCAAGAGGATCAATATCTAAGCTTGTGGACTCAAGGACCCCACAAGAACTCAACAACCTCAAGACCATAAAACGCTAGCAATGGGCTCCAACATCAACACATCAAGGGACTTACACACATGAGCCACATCATCCATCCAACAACCAATCAAGAGACCAAAACAAGTACAAGCACAACAAGAAGCATAAAGACTAGTAACCAAAGATCAACCAGAATCAGGGAACTCGATAATGGACTCAAATGGGACCAAGATAGAAATTAGAGGCACTTGACCAAGTCAATGGGTAACCAGGACTTCTCCATTGTTCCAAGGCCTCCAAGGGCTTCAAGCTTGGGATTGGACAAATTCAAAAGGGCTCGTCTGACAGAAACAACCACAAACTAGACACTAACCCTCAAGGGCTCCACAAGGGGCACCAAGGACTCAACAGTTGGCATCAATGACCAGACATCGTTGGAATCAATGACAACTTAATCAACAGACACATATGGATGGTCCTTCAATTCCCCTTTTAGTGAGGTTGTCAGTAGTTAAAATATTATTGTGGACTAACAACCAAAAGAAGAAATTAACTTTTGGGATGTAGTATATATTCCATACCTTGTTCCATATTTTTGTTGATGGTCGACTTGGGTTGTTCTCCAAAGTCATGTAGCCTTCTTTTACAAAGTAGATATCATTACTTCCCCACCCTTTGGTGTCCCGAGTTCTAAGGTGAGAAGGGTATTTCCCATGCATATGTGATAGGGAGAGGTTGTAATCCTTCTTAAAGTGCCGAGGAGGATGTAAATTTTTCCAACGTTTCCAAGCACAGAATGATCCCAAACTGAGATATCATACAACATCAATAAGTTGTTCTCTTGCATCCATCTGTAGATACCTTCAAGATTTCGGGTAGAAGCTATCAAAGGATGTCCCAAAATTTTATCCATCCATATTTGTATCCTTCTACCATTGCCAATAATCCAATGGAGAGTGTATTTAATTAAACCAACAAAGTTTTTACAAAGGTTACAGATGGAAGTTCCTTTTCCATCCCAGCTACAATCAAGACATCTTGACCTATATTTCTTAATGTATTTTTTCTTGATGACCTCTTTCCACTAGTCCTTGGCCCCTAAAATTAGTCTCTAGGCTATTTTAGCTCCCAAGGCTTTGTTAATCTGCCCCAAATCTCTTAGGCCTAGTCCTCCTTTTGATTTTTCTTTTTTGAATGTATCCCAGTTCACCAGATGGAATTTGTTTTTTTGAGTTTTACCACCCTACCAAAGGAATTTTCTAATTTCTATATTGATATTATTCATGACAGTATTAGGAGCAAGGATCATTGAACTTGTATAAATGGGATAAGAGGAAAGAATGGATTTAATGAGGGTTGTTTTCCCATCCAAGTTGAGCCATCTCATCTCGCACAATTGCACCTTGTTTTTTATTTTCTGAACAACAAATCTCCACATTGAAGAATTGGTTGATTTCTTTGCTATGGGAACCCCAAGTATTTAAAATATATCCAATCATAGTTGAATTTGATCTTCATGACTTGATATCTCTCTCACTATTTTACCATTACTATTCCAGTCGTACAACCAACATTTTTCCAAGTTAGCTTTACGCACATAGGCATGAAGAAAGAGATAAAGAGAAGAGATGAATCTTTTGGCGATCTGAAGTGAAGTGCTTCCCAAAAAGTAGTTTTGTCAACAAATTGAGCATGATTTATAGGTTGGACTCCCATAACGTAGGAGATACCTAGAATGGTTTCGTCCATTTGGAATATATTGAGCGTTCTACTTAGCGAGTCTGCTCCAAGGGCGTAGAGGAAGGGAGACAAAGGACATCCTTGTCATATTCCACTCTTAGCTTGGAAGAAATCGGTAGGTCTACCATTCACGAGAGGGGATATCTAAGGAAGGTTGATGCAAGCTTTGATTAGTCTGAAAAACTTAGAGGAGAATCCATATTTTTCCAGTACCAAATAGATATATTCATGCCTAATTATGTCAAAAGCATTTGATAGATCCAGTTTAATGGCCATACCTGCTTCATGTTTCTTCTAGATGGAATGAATTGCTTCTTGGACCAAGAGGATATTGTCATTGATCTATTGGTTGGTGATGAACCCGCCTTAGTTAGCAAAAATAAGGACACGGATGAGTTTTTTTAGCTTGTTCGAGAGAACTTTATCCAAAATTTTGTAAGAAGAGTTACAGAGGGATATTGGTGTGAAACACTTAATGGAGGAGGGATTGAGCTCCTTGGGTATAAGATATAGAAAGGTAGATTTTGTAGCACCACCTATTTTTTTTTAGATTGCGTCTAGACAAGCATTCTTAGCAGGTCTGTTTTTATGATATGCCAACACCTTCTGTAAAGCTAATAGAGAACCCATCTGGTATGGGGTCTTTGTTTGGGTGGAGGGACCAAATGATAATTCTAAACTCTTGTTCTGAGATAGGGAAGTCAATGAATTAATTATCTTTGTTCTTGATTAGAAAGGGAATGCCAACACTCATCTCTTCCATCTCTTCGAGTGTACCCTCTTCATCTACCATATAGAGTTTCTCAAAGAAGCCTCTGATCTCTTTCTTGATTTCCTCTTGATATATTAGCTTGAATCCATTGTCCTTGGTTAGCTTCATTATAGTGTTCTTCCTTTGTAGACTCTTGCACTGATTATGGAAGAATTTGATGTTCAAATCCCCACCTTTTAGCCATAGGTTTCTTGATCGCAAATAACAATCTTCTTCCTCCTTCCTTGCTAATGATTGGTTTTTGTTGTCTAACTTGTTTGTTTGATCTAAAAGACCCTTTGTGATGACATATTCATCCATTTTATCCTGTAGAATTCCCAAGTATTTTGGTAGCTCTTTTTTTTCCTTCCCTAGATATTGATAGTTTTGGGCGACCCACTTTTTAAGCTCCATTTTGACCTTTTTGGTTTTTTCTCCTAGATATAGCTAGGTGACCCCGAGATGAAGGTATTCCAATAATTTTTTATAACATCCATAGCACCTTCCGATTCCAACCATAAGGGGTTGAATTTGAAAGGGAGGGGTTCTATATTTCCAATATAGGAAAGGTAGAAGGAAATATGTTTGTGGTCAGAGACAATGGGCACCAATAACTTGGACTTTGGGATAACAAGTTTGCTTAGGAAGGAGGAAATTACCAAGATGTGATCCAGTCTAGCTTCTATGTGCCCTGTGCCAATCCTTTTGTTACTCCATGTGAATTTCCCCTTTTTTGGTTTAATGTCAATTAGTCCCCAAAGTTATAAGATGTCTTCCAATCTTTCGTCGAATGGGTCCTAGACTTTAGAGCCTCCTCTTCTTTCTTTAGCTGATATAGTAACATTAAAATATCCTAGAATGATACAGGGAAGATGCATATTCCCATGCCTATGGTTAAGTGTTCCAAAAGTCTTCTTTACTTCTTTGGTTCGTGGGTCCGTAAATATTCCCAAGCCAAAAAAAATATTTTTTGTCGTTGTCTTCTAGTTCTACAAAAAACCAGTGCCCATTTTCCAAGGCAGAGAGCATATTATAGTTTTGTTTATCCCACCATGTGAGAATCCCCCCTGACTCTCCATAGGCACTGACATATTTACCTTCACCTCTAGCCCAAGTTCTATTCATTAGATTTAGGCAGTCGTCCTCTTGCATTTAGTAAGGATTGAATTATATTTTGTTCTTTTGAACCTTTTGATAGCTTCTAACTTTTGTTTTCCTCCCAACCCTCTACATTTCTAGGATAATAGCTTCATTATTTCTTATGTGTTTGGGGAGGCTTATCCTTCTTTTCTTCAGCAAATTTAGAGGGTTTCTTCCCCGATTGAATATTTCTTACCAGAAAGTCTAAACAAGTTTGTTTACCAACCTCTTTTACCCTGGATGTTTCCAAATATCTTATAATCTTGTTGGGTTTCCTTCCTTTTTTTGCTTGTGGCTTGGTTTCTTCATCCTTTCTTTCGGATATGTCTTCCATTTATGCCTTTTCCCTTGATCTCATGACTGATCCTCCATAACTCATTGAGCCCTCGAATCTTACTTCTGTATGAGGGAGGGTTGGACACAATCGTCTTCATGGACAACTTCTGCTATGATTGCTTTACATTCTGGGTCTTTGCTGGGATCCTTTTCCTTTTCTTCTTCAATGGTAGTTTCCACTTCATTGTCCTCGTTTGTGAGGACCTGGGTTTTTTTTTTGAAATTTTCTTTTTAGTCAGGGATTGTACATGATTAGAGGTTGTTTTGTTACCTTTCTTCCTACTAACCTTGTTCCATTCTTTTCTTGTATGCTCCTCTGCCACGTTATTGGATCTCTTTAGGTAAAACTTTACGAAAATTCCCATATTCATGACATGCTTTGCATTTGAAGGGCATTTTCTCGTAGTCAATAGTCTGCAAGTGGTTCCATCCTTCTATCGTTATATTAATAGCCTCTTGTAGTCCTTTCTCCAAGTTGAATTCAACACAAATAATGACACAAGAGAACATCGGAGGTTTGTGCTCCAATTTATCTATATATTTCCCCAAGTGTGTTTCCTATCGCTCGGAGATCTTCGTCATTCTAGCAGTGCAGTGGGAGGTGTAAAAGTTTCACCCAAACTGGGACTGCAGTAGAAATATCTTTCTCATGATTGAATGATAAATTCCATTTATTGAGGTAAATGCCCCTAGGGCCGATGAAATAATGCTCGTTTTTGAAGATGAGGTCGCGGTCTTCCTTTTTTCAAACAGGAAGATGAAATATCCTTTGCCACAAAATATTTGCTGCACATCTCCTTGGATAAGCGGTCTCTATTTCTTGCTTAACCATGATTTGATAGTGCAGGGGTAAGGCCAAAGCCCAGTAAAGAGGCCGACAAACCCTTTTTCAGTAAGAGTGTCTGCTTTGCGTTTGGAATCAATCAAGGAGAGTTTGACATCAGGATCCTCGATCCTCTTAACAAACCTTGAATCCAAAGTGCGATAGTTTCTTGGAGGATGTTGTGACGCCACGATTCTTCTGACGCAATATTCAAGACAAACATGAATTCCATATGGATTTGGATCTGGAGGATCCATCAACAAAGACAGCTCAAGGCCTGGCCCTTACTAGAGAGGGAGGTCACAGAAACCCTAGCGGGAGCTCAAACCCTAGTGGAAAAAGAATTGGAGTTATCATTTTTTGATCAATCTTGTTTTACGGTGTGATGATGTGCAAATATTGTAGTGCATTTAATACATGATATGTATTTATTATCGTGAGGTATCATTGTCATAATTATTTAATGGTTCAAATGGATGAAAAATAAGTTTTAGTATATAATGTTCTCCATTTCCAATGAGAAATGACTAAGAGTTTGGTGCGTGAATTCCCTTAACCCTTAAGATTTTGGATCAATTAAAATGCATGCCCAATAAATTTATCCTCTTCCTCTTCTCTGAATAACTATTACTTGTTTACCTTTGTAATAATTGGAATTATTTTCTTTGTTTTAGAATTAATTCCTTTTACAATTTCATTATAATTTTTTCTTTTTTAATTATGTTTCTTCCTAAAATCTTCCATCTTCATTATATGCATTGATTTCTAGGAATGTGAATATGGTGCCCTCAATTTATCTTTGCTATATATATTTATTTACTTCAGTTATTTGATTATCATCTTTGAATATTTAAAAAAACTTTGAATATTATTTGAGTTATCTTGAAAATATTTTGTGTTTAATTGAGTGTATATTGTAAAATATTATTTCAACAACTTGAAACAAAGGATACATCCTCCAACTATTGGATTATTTCATAACAATTTAATCTCCATATGGTGCCTTGGAATTGTTCCCTATCCAACAATGTCTCAAGGAACGACATCCATGTTTGGCGTCATTGTCGGGATTTGAATGTGAAAGTTAAACTTTCCCTAGGAAATGACAATACATTTACATTTTCCTTCTTCTTGAATGGGAACAAGAACATAATTATTGGGTTAGAATTTAACGTTTGTTCAGTTTACAAAAGATTCACCCAATGACTCCACTAGAATCTAACCTAGAGGAAAGAACGATACATATTAGAGATCATCCTAGTTTTGAAAACATTATTACATGTACATCTTGATCCTAAAATATTTATAAGTGAGGGAAATAGACGATGAATTAGGTCGCCATCCTCAAGTACGCTAGTTCTTGAACAAATCTATATTTCATATTTTGAGTATATGGAAAACAATTTTACGTTCATTACTCCTCAAAAACACCCGTTAATTCTTCGTAGAATGTGAGAGGCCTTTAGTTGATTTGAAAACGTTTACCTATTACAAAGGATGGAAATCTCTTTTCAAAATCTCCCCTTTCATATCCTTTACATAAACCTATTTCCCCACAAGCCAAGTATTAATTCTTAATAGTATAATGGTTAATCCATGGTTAACTATTAGGTTTGCAACTCTTACACTTCTTGCAAATTTAAATGGAACTAAAAATATTACCTAAGATTAATGGAGAAAATGAAATATGAGTCGAGGATCATCTTGCATCATTTCAAGATTGTACAAATAATTTAGAAAGTGAAAATGAAGATGTGTATATAAGTATTGGAATGTGAGGTGAGAAAACGGTTGAGGAATTTACCAGCGAATTCAATGACTACAAGGGAAGGATTTTATAGTGCATTTTTAAACCAATGGGGTGAGGAGAGAGATCATTAATATTATGTAGCTGAATTCCCATATTTCAAAATAAGAATGGAAAGTCTATTCTTGAGTTCAATAAGATATTTAATAAAATGCATAACAAGATTCCCTTAGATATCAAACCTTCATAGGTTGTTGCTAAGGTGATGACCTTTATTTGTCTATTATTTTTGGAGAAAGAAGGTTTGCTACTCTTGATTCAATGCAAAAGGAAATGGTAGAGATTAAAAGTAATATGACCTTTCTGGGAAATTTAAGATGAAAAGTGAGACAATATATAAGAAGAAACAAAAATAAGATAATATAGTATAAGCATATTCTTCAAATCCCCGAGCCTTACCTTAGGACTTCGGTAAAAAAAAATGTGAGTTTTCCTCTAAGAAATCCAAACCAAAATCCTTTTATAAGACCTTCCAATCCATAATTGCATACTTGTGAGTGAAGAGTTGATGAACCATTGGTCCAACTTCCTCTGAGAAACAACGATAATCTAAATGATAATTTTTACTTGGAGGAAACCCATGATAACAAAGAGTTTGAAGGTGAATAAAATTCTATAGATATGAATTTCTTAGAAGATGAAGGGGATCTAACACATTTGACCCAAGAATATTATCAAGAGTCCTTATACATCAGTAACCAATCTACTAACGAATCCAAAATGAGGAATATGAAGTTTGGTATTCTCAATACATACCTTTTGTTGATGTAATTCAAGATGAGTTGTGTCATAAATATGATCTTAGACCAAGATAATGTACAAATCAAAAGAAACCACAAAAAGTACAACATGTGACAATTGATTCGACAAAAAATCGCAATGGCAAGAAAAAGGATGTCTAATCAAAACCTAACGTTGAAGTAGCTGAGTTTCAGGCTAAGGTGATTGATAAACCAAAGAGGTTTATTATTCTAGCTCAATTCCTTTTTTCTTGACCAATAAGATAAATAAGATTACAATTCCCATCCCATTGATTGAGCATGACAAAATCCTTGCATTTAAAAGTGACCTAGAAAAATTTATGTGTGTCACATCTCCTATTATTTATTCAAATACAATCAATATTCAATATGACTATCCCCAGGTGATGGCTGGCCCTCATTGGAAATAAAAATGTTGCTACACCACCCTTTTATACCAGTTTAATTATCCATGACCATATGTTACGTAATTGTATGTTGGGTTCTATGGATTCCCATAATCTTATGCATAAGGCTACTATGGAGATGTTAGGGATTGATATCACATGGCCTTAAAAAGATTTATATTCGTTCAAGTCAAATAATGTCAAATGCATGTAAAAGATAAAAGATTTAGTTGTCAATGTGGATAAAACTCCAATAAAATGTATAATGAACGATGTGATGATAGTTGATGTCCTAGTAAGTTGTGGTATGTTTCTTTCTAGATAATGGGGAGAAAAATTAGGTGGAACTTTACAACTAGACAGGTCTTATGCAATCATTCTAGTGTTTGTGGGATAGACCCAAAGATTATATAATGAAGAAAATTCTTCTTATCATTAGTGTTTCAAATTCCCCCCAAAATCATCTTATGTATGTAGCTTATAATGACATGGGTAATTATGTGCTTGCAATTAAATAAGAAACTAAGCCATGTTCTATTGAAGTCATTAAAAATCATTTGGGTATAACTGCTAAAGCATTAGATTCCGTTATGCACCAAATTCTCAAAAGATCATAAAATAAGAAAGAGAGAGTAATCCAATGCCTTAGTAATGAAGAAAAAATATGATTAAGAAGCTTGTTCAAGGAGGAAATATTCTTATACAATGTACCAACACACACGAATATATGAGATTCCTTAAAAGCTAGGTCTTCTTGGTATATATATAGGAGACAAAGGGTAAAATTACACTTCTATCCAACCATACAATTACAATTAAGGTTCTAGGAAACCAATAAATAAAATACTAATATAACAAGAGAAATATAATGTCACAATCTATATTTCTTAACATGCCCCTCCCCTTCAAATAAGTGTTTTCCTCAACACTTGATTAATTCTAGATGTTTTTGCAAGAACTCATCTTCCCATGTCACCTCTTCTATTGACAAGCTCTTCCAGTTGATGAGGTACTCAGTAATTATGCAATTTCACAGTTGCTTGGTCCTCGTGTCAATGATTTTTCAGGATCTAGTACCAAATTCCCTTCTTCATACATCTTTGGTAAAATAGTCTAGATTGAGATCTTGTCACGTCCAATCACCCTTTTTAGGAAAGAAAAATGAAATATTGTGTGTGCACATGAAGATGGAGGAAACTCCAACTTGTAATCCATATTTCCAATCCTCTACAACACCTTATAGGGACCACCGTACTTTGGTGCTAATTTATTTACCTTCTTTTGTTTCTCGAGGGACATATACTTGTATGGTTGTAGCCTCAAAAATACCCAATCCCCCACTTCAAATTTCTTTTCATTATGTTGACTCTACTTGTTGTTTCATCCTATTTTGTGTTATAACCAAGTTATTTTAATAGTGGAGAACCTCTTGTTTGTGCTCTATGTGATCCTCAACTGCTTGAACCTTATATTTCTCTTTCAAGGATAATGTTATGGAAGGAGGATGAAAATCATAAAGTGCCATAAGTGGTGACATTTTTTATGAATTATGAAAAAGTGTGTTGTACATCCATTCTGCTAAGGGAAACCACTTGACCCATTGTGTTTTTTATCAAATGCAAAGCAAAGTCGAAGATACCCTTCTATACATTTATTCACAATCTTAGTTTTCCCATCAGTTTGAGGATGGTAAGAGGAGCGGTGAGCCAATTGAGTTCCCAAACAAGAAAATATTTCCCTCCAAAAATTACCAGTGAAAATTGGATCTCTATCACTTACAATAATATTAGGGATTCCATGTAGATTAAGAACTCATGATTCCAAAAATGTTGCAACTACTGTACTTTTTTTTAAAGTGTTGAGATGCAATAGGGAAGAAACAAATGCTCAACAAGATACGGATAATTGACATGAAAGCACATTTAATTTCATTAAGAAATGTACATATAAATACAATGATGTGACTCTTGGGTTCATATTCCAAAGATATTTCTTGGACTTCCAATATGAGTCTTCATCTCCACCTAGCCCTAATGGATTAGGTTCCAACAATCATCACCATAGTTTTTTCATGCACCACAGACAAGAATACACTTCATGGGTAGGAATACGCTCTTAGTATCAATATCCATCTTTTTTTATGCACCATAGACAAGAATGCACTCACCTTTTAGGATGACACACTTCACATACAAAAAATAGTGATATACTCAGACTCACGCATGAGGATTAGGGTTGTTTTATTGCATGTATTTGGTGGAATGAGTTAATGGTGAATGTTTTTTCATAGTGCGTAGGTAAGTATAACTCTATGCAAAACAAATTAAATGTATCGAATACAAATTGCAGGTATACCACAGTGATGGAATCTAGTGGAGTGGTCGCTATCATACTAGTAGAGGGAACATAGAGAAGAAACATTGATAGATTTCAGACATGGAATTCATCAATTAATAGAAATCATGAATAACCTCACAATCTAGGCATGCAAAGATATGGGGTGATAGAATGTTAGGGCGGGCATACATAACTATCAAGTAGATTGGAGGATGAAAGAGGAATCAAATCACACCTAAAAACGCCTCGAATAGTAGAATGGTTGGAAGGTCTAAATAGGGAAGAAGTTATGATAGACAAGGTTTTAAGTACAAGCCAGGGCTCAGAATGGATTTGATACTACTATTGGGAATCCCAATAGGGTAGATAAACAAATACTCAATAAGACAAGGATAATTGTCATGAAAGCACATTTGATTTTATTAAGAAATGTACATATAAATACAATGTTGTGACTCTTTGGTTTGTATTCCCAATATGTTTCTTGGACTTCTAAGATGACTCTTCATCTCCACCTAACCCTAATGTATTAGGTTCCAATAAAAAGGATGAGAAAGAGAGTAGACATGGGAATACTTTGTCAGCCAATCCACTACTACCATGATGATAGTCTCTCCTTCTAACTTTGGTAGACCTGTGATATAATCCATTGAGACCTCTACCTCTTCCAAAAATTGACTTGGAATGGCTAATGGTTGTAAAATACATAGTATCTTGATTTCCTCTCCTTTGTTTTGTTGAAAAAACCAAACATTTTGCCATAAAATTTTGGACATCACTTTAAGACATTCCTAGAAAAAAAATCTGTCTTGATCCTATGGTACATTTTCAAGAACCCTTAATGTCCCCCTTTAGGATAAGTGTATGATTCCAAAAGGACCTCTTGTTTGAGTTGAGAATTCTTACATCAATATAGATGATATTGGCACCATAGTAAATAACTCTTCCACATAAATTTATCTAGTGAACTAAGGTCTTCTTGTAGTTGTTGAAATATATTGCATGCCTTCGAATCTTGTCTCCATTTCTATCCTTGCTTCTTCTACCCAATTGGATTGCATAATGGAAATAACATAAAGAAATCCCTTAATTCCATCTTCTTTTATTGCAAGTGCATTTGCCACCACATTCAGTTTTCCTTTTTGTAGATAAATTTATATTTATAACCTAGAATCTTTGTAACCCATTTTTGTTGTTCTTATGAAGGTAATATTTGTTCTAAGAAGTATTAAGGAGGTCATGATATGTTATTAACATGAAGTGTCTTCCTATTAGGTAAAGGTGCCATTTCTTAATTGCATGCAATGTGTGAAACATTTCCTTTTCATAAATTGGTTTCAGTAAGTTTTTTCCTCTAAGTTGGAAATTTTCAAAGGCAAGTGGCCTTCTTTTTCAATAACCTTATTAGAGGTCCTTCTATTTTTCTATAATTCTTTACGAACTTGTGGTAGTGTCTAACCAATCCTAAGAATCCTCTAATATTCTTTAAGGTTTTGGGAACTGACCATCCCATGAAATCCTTAATTTTGTGAGGGTCCACTTTGATGCCTTTGTGAGATACAATTGACCCAAATATTCCATGTTTTTTATCCCATATGCACACTTTGAAGGCTTGGCATATAGTTGGTGCTCCTGCAATAGTTCTAAGGCCATATCAACATGGTGTGCATGCTCTTGCCAATATTTGATATAGATTATTATATCATCAAAAAATACTAACACAAAATTTATGAGGAAGGATTTAAAAATAAAATTAATCAACCTATGTGGAAGGTGCATTGGTAAGAGTAAATGGCATCACCAAAAATTCATAATGATCTTGATGTGTTATAAATGTTGTTTTGGAATGTATTATTTCCTCATTATGATTTGATGATATCTATAACAAAGATTCAACTAGGTAAATAAATTTCTTCTTGTACATCTAATAATTCATCAATGATATGAATAGGAAACTTATCTTTAATGATCATCGTATTGAGCTCTCTATCACCTAGACACATACACTATGGACCTTCCTTTTTATGAACCATCACCACTGGTATAGATAAATAACTTTGGATGGATTGAACAATTCTGACATCTAACATTTATTTAACTATATTTTCAATTTCACTCTTTTGTGCATATAGGTACCTGTAGGGTATGATATTAGGTGGTACACTTCTTGGTTGCAAGTGAATAACATGGTAATTATCTCTAGTAGGTGGAAAAATTTTAGTAATTTCTCTAAATACCTTGGAATGATTGTCAATAACTTGTTGGAGATCCACTAGAATAGAGAGTATAGATGCTTGAACATCTAACAAGCACAATTGTGCAATTACTCCACACTGTCCCTTTTTTAGCAATTTTGTCATGTTGTTAGATAATATAAATTTATAGGATTTCCTTAGAATACCTCTAAGATCAATTTCCTCTCTTTCTGAAGTGAATCTCATGAAAATTTCCTAAACATTAAGAGCCATTGGTACCAAAGATTGTATTTGTTGGACCCCTAGTAACCATTAGCATCACCCATTTGGAGTGCAATCATTGGACTATCCAATAAATACTCCCCTGTAGTATGCTTAATACTATGGAATTCCCCTAAAAACTTTATGGTACCTCCATCTACTATCATTACTTGAACTTATGGTGTGAGATATACAAAGAAATTGAGAAGTTTGTCTAATTTGAAATTAATGAAGTTATGGATACTATCAAAATCAATTAATAATGTTACCTTTTTATTTTTTTTAATATATTCTTCTATCCTATGAGTTTGAAGAGTGCTAGTTCCAACCAATGCATGAAAATATATGGTTACAATAGTATCTTCTAGATCTAACTCTTTAGTTTGTTCCTTCTCTAGATCATCTTCCTCTTCAGAGTCTATGTAGAATAATTTCTTCTCACCTCAATTATGCTTTTTACTGTACTTATTGTCACAATTGGAACATAGTACCTTTGCTTTTCTTTCCTCCACTTGCTGGGGAATCAACCCTATATGATGAATGATTTTGGGGGAGGAAACACTTCCCTCTCTATATTTGTTAGTAATAACCCTTCTAGTAGCATATTTTTACTTTTAAATTTACTTTCCAAACTAAAAGCATTCTTTAATTATTTAGGTTAAAAAATGCGTACAACATATTGAATTCTCTCCTTTAGAATTCCTATAAAGAGATATAATAGATTATCCGCTGTAACATTCTTTACTCAAGGAAACAACTTCTGAAACCGCTTAATGTGCTTTGTAACTTCACTATTGGTACCATAGAAATTGACTAGGATCTAAATAAAAGGATGCAATAGTTATCTTTTGTAAGAACTTATTGTAGATCAAAGTATTTCTCCATCTGGAATATCTGTGTTATTGGGTAGTTTCCATCAAAAGTTATCATATGAATTTTGGGAATGAATTAGTTCATCATCCCAAGTTAAACCCATGATTATGTGGATCTTGGGGTAATAAGCCATTAGGTTTTTGGGACTCTGGGCTCTTTTTCTCTTTGTATATTATTTTCTTCCAGGATGACTTGGACTCCACTAGCTTGTTCTCCTTATCCTCTTCTCTAGGATTTCAGTTTTGGGTAAGTAGGTTGGTTATATCCTTCACAAGTTCCCCTCTCGTGTTTTTGAGGTCAGCATGGATATCTTCTTTGAATGTTTGGAATTAAACTTGCATATACCCTTTGAATGTTTGGAATCCATATTGCATATCCCTTTAGAATGTTTGGAATTCATCCTTATTTATCGTATTCATGATTTCCCCTTCTTTTTATCATTGTTTTTTTTATTTTTTTAACTCTATTGGTAAACTTGGAAATCATAAAGTTCAAATCACCATGTTCGTATTGTGTTATGGATGAACCTTCAAGAGGTTCAACGAATGTAGAATTTCTTTCTCCACCTCTTTACATCCAATTGCATTAATATTTACTAGATTTATTCTCTATGTAATATTTATCACGCCTCTTGAATCACCCAAAATAGATATTCCAATCAAAATCTATGCAAGTTTCCAGTTAACATACCTTTAAAAACCTTGGTTTGTGGGTTGTTTTTTCTGATCGACCTTTCTCATGTATTATATATGAAAAATTGACTCTTCTGAGTCTTTTTTTGTCTAGTAAATCGATATGTATTCTTTGCAATTCCATATCTTTGAACCAATACTAATGTACCAAGAGAGAGTTATGGTGATTTTAGCAAAACTTGTTATTTTTTTCCTTTTCAGGAGAGCCGACTTGTAGAGACTTCCACGTGTTTGATTTTCAGCCTTTTCTTTTGAAATTTGTATCGAAAACACTATGTTTTGGATCCCTTCCGATGCAATAGGTGGAACTCAATTTGGATCACTCAAGCTTGATATATAATAGTTTTACCCATAACACATATTTGAGACTAACTTTTGTAATAGTAAAAAACCTTAACTGCCATAGACTATAACGACAAAAGTATAATGAACCAATACTTGAAATTTGTACCACAAATAGTCCACTATGTTCTTAGAATCACATTTAAGTTTCACTATCTGAAATATCCCCAAAATTATTTTGTAGAGAAATGGATTCAATACAAAATTGTATGCACCAAGTTAGCAAAAGAGTATTAAATAAGAAAGAGAGAGTAATCCATTGCCTTAATAATGAAGAAAAGAAATGAATAAGAAGCCTCTTTGAGGGGGAAACCTCCTTATACAATGTACCAAATACACAAGGAAAGATGATATTCCATTGAATCTAGGTCTCCTTGGTATATATATATAGGAGACAAATGGTACACTTACAATTATAGCCGACCATACAATTACATTTTAGGTCCTATCCGACCAATAAAGACAATAGTAATATAACAATAGAAATGTAATGTCACAATATATAGGTCTTAACATATTGGGATTTTTGAAAGCTTTATTTTGAAGGTGCCTCATCCAAAGATGGATCTAGGGTAGGTATGTTTATTATTATGCCATTAAGGAAAACTATTTATTGTCTTACAAATTGAATTTTGAAGAAACTAATGTAGCTGAGTATGAAGCTTTGGTTTTAGACTTGGAATATGTAAAATGAATGAGCATTCATAATATTTAAGTTTTTGGTGATTCTAAATTAGTAGTCAATCAAATCAAGAAAAAATGCCAATTGAAACACTTGAGAATGAAAGCTTATTGGAATCAAGTATGGGATCTAACAGAGAATTTATTTTTAGCTATGAATTTTCTTTTATCCCAAGGGATTTGAACCAACATGCTAACTCCTCAGTTGTGTCAACAAGTAATTTTAAACTGTCAAATACTTCTCAGATGAAATATGAAATATATTAGCTTCATCATTATTCCATTATTAATAACACGTTGTTCCTCAAACAACCCTCTCGATGATGGTCCAAGCTATCATTATCTCCCTCCTCCTAATGATTCAAAGTATGAGCTCTATCATAAAGGAATATTATTGTCTTGATAGGCTATATTGAAAAATATTGGTTGTTGGTGCATAGAGACATGAGCGAGAGATAACAAGGAGAGGTAGCCATGGGTAGTGTACATCCATTGTGCTGCTACCCAACTTTGAATCCCTTCCATTCATGCATTATAACATGCCTGAGTGGTAACAAATAAGGTTACTCCGTGAATGGTGTAAGATGTAATGTGCAACTATTGGATTCTAATATTAACCATTTGCACAATGGCACATGATTGAGAGGTAATGACAATGGGTTCCCCATAAACAATGTAGAATGAAAATGCAACTCTTTATCACTTAATCACATCCATTTGTGCATTATCACACGATCAATAAATAATGGGAAGGGGTCCCCCACAAATGGTGTAGAGAAATTCGTGCATCTTGACTCTTAATCTCAGCCATTTGTGCATTGATAACCAACCAAGACTTTCCATGAGTGGTCCCCCACCAATGGCTAGGATTTAATCTTGGTGATTGAGTGAGCTAACCACATATATTCACACACAAGGAAAATCCACCACCTATTGCATGTGTGAAAAATAAAGATGATTCTAGAGCAACCACCCTTTCCATCTAAAAACAAATATCAACAAGGACTTACCAGCCAATGGGATGATACATGAGGTAGGTTCATCCAAGTCAACCCTTGGCCACCAATAATAAAAGGACATGTGTACCTCAAGCTCAGACAATAAAAAATTGTCATCGCCTTAAGAAAACCATGAATTCCACTTAAATGTTGGCATCCTCGTCCATTAATGAATATTTCCTTGATTTATAACACTCAAAAAGGTTAATTTATGCATTCCATAGTCTATTTGAGCCCCAAACAATAACAACGTGACCAATTGACCAAGTTTACTTAGATCCACTTGAGAAAATGTCACCTGACCACATAATGTTGTCAACCTTGTAACAATGAGGCTAGTGAAGCATTTTGGTCTTCAAATTATTGGGTAAGTCATTTGAGAGCTCCAAATTGATCAATTTCATTTAAAAACAATTGTAAGCATGTCTTACTACTAAACCCAGTACCATTAACTTCACCTTCCCCTATTTTCTTATAACTTTTGTAACCATGCCTAGAGCCAACAAAGCCACCTTTAGGAGTTCCTCATCCCATTCTATTGGAGCATGGTAAGATACCAATGACATCTCTTCTTCTTAAGGAACTCCCTTAATTGATGAACTTGCTCATGTTTCTACTGTCGATATGACAAATTCATCCTTGGAATATCGCATAGGCACCACCTAAGAGAAACATATTTCAAGTCAATCACAAAACACCCTGGATTCTAGGTTAGTCGAAGATATCATCCCTAATACCTTTCCCTTTCCTAAGTTCATAGAGCTGTGTGTCAAGTATTATCAATCCACATCCACGTCTACCATTGCTATGGATTCCCACACTAGTATATTACATATTAATGTTTTTTCTATTACTCAAATGTTGGGCACGTCCTTGGGCATCGTGCTCCTGTTGCATGAGGTGTAAACCAACATGTATAAGAAGACAAACCAAAATCATAAGGCCAAAGTGATGTATATTTTGATCTCATCTTGAAATGACAAAATATAATGTTTATTTTAGTGGGATAATACTTTTTATTAACTTCCAAAATTCCTCTTTACATGGTAAGAGCCTTATTATGTCCCTGACAGGGCATATATATGATTCGGTTATAGGTAGATTAATTCAATATGTAGATTTAATTTTTTTTATTTTCAAATGTTTTTACTATAGTTTAGATTAATTTTTAATTTTTGAATTATTTAAATATTCATTTAAATTTGCTCCTATTCATTTTCTGGAAGTGACGTAGGCTTGGGATTTTGTGCCCTAAGACCTGGCGACGTGATAGCATAAGCACTGGCACTGATAGTCTGGCATGTATTGGAAAATGGTTTTTGTTTTTTTAAGAAAATAATTCCTTGTCCAAGCAATGCCGCCCACGACACACTTCAAGTCACGCGCATGTCAACTGCCATGCGGCCATTGAAAAGGAATGGCAGGCCATTCTATGCCTAAGTTCGTATACGAGGAAGTGGCACGACGATGAAGTACTTATTATAACCATCTCTCATGTTTGTGGAGCACACAATATTCATTTTCTTTTTCTATTTAGCTGGCTTCGTTGTTTGGTTGCTTGCTTTTCACCTACAGACTTAGAAGGATGAGGAATACCAGTTGTTTGTTTGCTCTTTACCTGCAGACTAAGAAGAGGGAAGGAATGCCAGTGACTGAAGAAGTCAGTCACTTCGTTTAATGGCACGATGGAAGAAGCCGCCTGGTTCCCCAGGCGGAGGTGTCCAGTTTGGTCTTGCATTGTCCAGAGAAATTGTAAGTGGATGCACGAAATAGAGAAGAATAATGGGAAATCGGGTTCTTGTTTACTAGAATTATGAGGCAAATAATAAATTTTAACTCAGTTAAAACTCATTTTCATGCCAATTCAATTGGAAACCACCTTTGAAGTCTGAATGTGTATGTATGCTAGTATTCAAATTAAACAAAATATAGCACTTGTTTTTAGTTTCTATCAATGGCGTAGTTTCTGTCAATGTTGGATTGTCCGCTGGCTTTAGACCAGGATACGAATCTAAGATATTTGAAGGCTGTATGATTTTTTTTATATGTTACCATGTGCATATCTCATAATTTGGAATGAATGAAGTTTAAACTGTTAGTGTTTCCTGGGTGTATTATTGGTTGGTTTGTTGTTTTAGCATTCAAATGGCTGGAAGCTATTATTACATCTTCTGAAATTGAGATCAAATTTAGAAGCAAAATTTAAATTAAAAGGCAGAACTTGTTTTGATTGGTGACAGTTTACCATGAATCTGCAGAGGGAGTTTCAATCCCGCTCAGTCTAAAAACTGGGCACACTTTCCCTAATAATTGTAAAACCCTTAAAGATTCAGAGTTTTGATAGGAAAACATCCATTTTTTAATGTGAAAAACAAGTGTTTCTATGGATTTTTGTAAGGGTTCATATACATAACAGATAGCTAGAAAATCAATACTGAGTGTTGAATCAATATAACTAAGTGAACCAAAGCTAAGTTTTTATCAACCACAAATAAAACATCACATTAATCCACATAATATATCCATAGGTGATAATCAATCTGCAGTAAACTTGAGAGCAAGCAATAGCTTTGCTTTCTAACATGACTGATCTCTGTTAAGTTTGATGCAAGCAAAAGCATTGTATTCTGAAATGACTGATGTCCAAGTAACAGCCTAGTGATATTAGGGAAGACTTATTACAGGGATGAATCGTGAGAGGATTTATTAAAAAAATTTATGGGTAATTTTTGTATCATTATTATGTTTATGTGGACAGAGGAGTTCCCCAATATTGTATTGTTGGTTTAGGTATACTTCCATTATAAACATTGGATTTTTCTTCAAAAGTACTTGGCTGTTTCAAGTTTATATTTAAAACATGATGCTCTTGGTTATAAATTTCAAAGGGTTTCACCTAACGAGCTACTTACATAGTGGTTGTAGGCTTTTGCTTATTTTCATAATGGTGGCTTGGTTATAAATTTCAAAGGGTTTCACCTAACGAGCTACTTATAAAGTGGTTGGAGGCTTAGGATTATTTTCAAAATGATGGCTAACAAGATTGGATCCTATTTACCACGTCATGTCCTTCAGCCAAAAAAAACAACACAGGTCAACTATGCAAGATGTTCAAAGGTTGGTTCAACACTAGAGAAGTGATTGATCTGTTTGTAACCAAGGGAGTGTACTTCAACTTGTAAAAACCTTGGCAATGGATTATTTAAAATGATGGCTAACAAGATTGGGGTCCTGTTACCAAATTCATATTTCCTAGAGCAAACATAGGAAAAATAAACAACACATGTCAACTAGGCAAGATGTTCAAAAGTTGGTTCAACACTATAGAAGTGATTGATTTGTTTGTAACCAAGGGAATGGGAATGTATTTAAACTTAGTAAAACCTTGGAAATGTCATGGAACAATGTAGCGTTTCTGAACCATGACGGATTCCTCACTAGAAATTCATCAATCAAAAACTCTGTCAACAAAGGTTGGAAGCCTTGCCAAGTGAAGAAATTATGAACTAAATTGTTTCCCTAGGAAAGTTACCACCCAAAGGATAAATAATTGACATTGTACGGGAAAAGGCTCTTAATTTGTTGAAAGACAGAAACCAAGAAACCAAGCATGATCCAAGGTCATTTCCCCAAAGTAGCATCATGCAGAGAATTGCTAATTCCACAGTAACTGTAAAAATCACAGTTATTGTAACTTCTCCTGAAGTAACGCCATCTTCATCTTCTAGGTTGTTGCAAAAGGACTAGCCTTGATTGTTGCATCACTAATGTGAAGGATGGTGACTTCATTGTCAGATATAGCTTAGAATATAAGTTTTTTTTTTCTTTTTTCAATAGCTAGTATTATGTCCTAATTTTACAATAAGATGCTTATGGTTATTAATTGAGAAAGGTTAAAAGCACATGGGAGGTTTACTAGTAGCAGAGGTTAAAATATAAAGTAGCAGATAGTTTTATCACAGATAGTTTAGACTACAATACGTGGTTTTTTCCCATAAAAGCAGTGAATTCTAATACATGTTTTTTTTCATAAAAGTAGTGAATTCTAATAGTTGGTATTAAGTTATAATTTGGTTCATGAATTCTAATAGATTATTATGTCATTTAAAGATTATTATGTCATTTAAAGAGGCTTGTTCTTAAAATTATAATTAAAATTGTAATTGCAATTGAATTTTTGGTTTTTGAATTCCTTTGTACCATGCATTGATGCACAACTGAAACCAAAAATCCCAATGATAGTGGAAAACCATTTCCAACTTGCCAGACAGGTCCATTGATTAGCACTGCTAGTACAAAGAGAATTCCAACTACTCCCAGGCTAGAGGAGCAATTAAGAATATCATCCCAGTTGTTGAAATTCACATTCAATGAGCTGAAATCTGCCGCCAAGGACTTTAGGCTAGAGAATGTTCTCGGTGGAGGTGGGTTAGGCTATGTTTTCAAACGCTGGATAGAAGAGAATGGTACTGCTAGTGTCAAGCATGGCACCAGCCTCACTGTTCCTGTCAAGACACTCAATCTAGATGGGTTACAAGGTCACAAGGAATGGCTGGTAAACATAGATTGATAGTTGCTATGAATTCTCCGTCGAAGGCAATGAAACAAGCACGCTTCCATTTTGATTTTGTGTTGCTTTTGTGTTGAAATTTCCCGTCTCTCCAAATTTGAAGTACCTTTGTTTGTGCATGTCAGGTTGTTGAATATGACCCAAGTATATTATTTGATATGGCCTTAGGTTGTAGAGTAGTAAACAGGGAACACTAGCTCGATATTGCGCCATGGTTAAAATGAACGTGTCATGATGTTATAGAGAATGAAAAAGTATAAGTTTAAAGGGCAAGAGGAGGCCTTTAACAAGTAATTCTAGTAATTAAAGGTAACTTTTTATAAAGGAAATTAAGTGCTTGACCTTACTTCCTCCTATCTTCTAAACTTATCTGAAAGATCGGCGTGGTTCATATAAGTCGGGAGCTATTATCTCCCTTGGAGATTGAGCGTTTAAACTCATTTTCACTTGTTTTTTCGTTTAAAGTGCCTATAGATTTGGGTAAGGTACTACTCCATCCTAACTTTGGAGAGGAACCTCAATGGGCAGTTGTAGGTGAGAGCTGTTTTGTTTGTTTCTCCACTGTAAATTTCAATGAAATGTATCCATAATTTGCATCACTGTTAGATTTAGCTCAAGGAACCAATCCTGTAGCGACGATTGCTAATTTTAGTTAATCACTGATTGAAGCTGGCTTCTTCTAGAAATGGATTTGTTATTAACCATGTCTCTAGTACAGTACTAAAGGGCCTGAATATCTGAAATTCTTTTAGGTGACACTTATCCGTTGGGATGTGCTTTTGATGAATCCATAGTTCACTACGAGGTATGATGAGCCTTTTCAAACTTTGTGTTCTTGAATTTTGATTCTGTTAGGCTAGAGAATACTTGTATATTAAAGTAAAAGTAAAGCAACCCTGACTGTGTTGTGCAACATTCAAGGAAAATCCAGATTTCTATAGCCCAAAATACAACACAAAGTACGATGTGTACTCAGAGAAATGTGGAATGGAGAACATTATTATTTCCCGGGGTCATGATGAGCATATGCACATGGTAATTCATTTTTAAAATTGAAGTTATAACCTATCAATTTGATTTCATGTCAGATGCATGGTTCCTTTATTTTATTTTATTAAAGGACACCTAAAGAAAGGTGTGATGGATGAAATAGGTGGCTAAAATGAATAAGAAAACATTACCTCCAACAACTCTCTTCATAATAAGATTCCACTCTTTCTACGGTAAGCAAATAAAATTGCAATTGATTTCTTAGGAATATTAACAAAATTGATTTGGGTGATGAATAAATAAATATATGTATGTTGCAGCTCTACATCGTGCTAGTGCGTGCATGCACTTGATGAACGATAAAGATGAGGAGATGCTCGAGTGGGTCAAAACATTCTAGTAAGTGAACTCTGACTCATTCCCATTAATATTTACTTATAAATGTTATCATCTGGTAGTGTTTTGGTGCTAATTATTTATTTTAATGTGAATGTTTAGTAAAAATGACTTATATAGCAAGAGTAAGATGAGCGTTAATGTGGAGGAAGTGAAGCCATGTTATCAATCACTCATTGATAAGGTTGGTTCTTGGATTATTATTCATTTCAATCTCTTCCATCTTAATAAATTTAGGTTAAGGTTGAGTCTGGTATTACAATGTTGTTGTCTTGTGCAGTACTTCCCTTCAAAACTGAGATGGTGATTAGAGATGGTAGGTATAATCTGTGGGATTGAACGATATTAATGTCGTTAGTGTCAGGGGACTATGACAGATTCCTAAAAGAGTCATTGGATTTTGATTAGAAGTGATTAAGAAATGTCATGATTCTCAATACAAGAATAATGATTGTTCGGGTACACAAGGTACTCCCAAAAAGACCGAACACCTTCGGCAACCGCTTCACACAAAAAAATCACAAATCAACACACTGATGTTTGTCATGTGGTTAAAATCCTCGAGAGGGAAACAGTCCATGGCCCCAGCCAAATATCTACTTGGAGCAATTTATTATGCAAAAGAAAGAAAGTTACATGAACTTTTCATAATCGATCAACTAGCCAAGGACCCTCTATGCTCTTTAAATAGAGATCATAGACCAATCGGGTGTTAAGCCACAGATCAATGGTAGGTATGATCTAAGAGAAGTTGAACCGTCGGATCACTCTATGTATAGAACATATCATGACCGTTGGATTAGAATATTTACAAATGCATACTAATGCATACTAAAGAAACACACTTTTACCTAACGAATATATTACACAAGTTGATCTTAACTAACTCCTAAGTGTTTAAATATCCTAACATCTCCCCTTAAGAATAACTTGGGATAGGATTGAAGGATTTACGAAAGTGACACTATTAGGAGAAGGAAAAAGGCATTAGAGCCTATCCCCCCTTAAGGACACATTCCTGAACTCCTAACATAGACCGAAGTTTAGAAAACTTCGCTTCTGTAAGAGACTTAGTGAAGATGTCTGCAACTTGATCATCTGTAGGGCAATAGAGAACTTCAATAACACTATCATGAACAAGATTTCTGATGAAGTGCATATGTATCTCAATGTGTTTGTTGCGTTGATGTAGAACTAGATCTTTGTCAAGCTTGATGGCACTTTGATTGTTGCACCAAAGTGGAGTAGGCTGCTGCTGCTCGAATCCAAACTCTGAAAGGATCTGTTGAAGCCATAAAGCTTCCTGATTGGCATTAACTACAGCTCGATATTCTGCTTCTACTAAAGAAATAGCAAGAGCTTATTGTTTCTTACAAGCCCAAGTGACAGGTCCAGATCCTAGACTGAAAACATAACCTGCAGTAGACTTTCGATCATTAGGATCGCCGGCCCAATCTGAATCAGTGAAACCAACCAACAAAGGTTCCCCCCCTGTACTGTAATGAATCCAAAACTAAATTGTACCTCGAATATATCGAAGTATTATTTTTGCTGCTTTCCAGTGACTTTCATGAGGATTTTGCATATAACGGGAAACATGACCAACGGCAAAGGAAAGGTCAGGACGAGAATGAGCCAAGTATAAAAGACTACCAACAAGTTGATGATATAAGGTGGAATCTACTTCAGGGGACATTAGAGGAATTTTGGGGTCTAAAATGGGCCTCCTAAGGAAAATAATAAAATAATAGTTAAAATAATAAAATAATATTGATTAATTTTGGAGGAAGAAAGAAAAAACTACTTTTTGTGTTCGTATTTTCGACATATCTCATTGTGTTTTTACTCAAATTTCAATCGGGAGAGCTCGTTGGATGTGGAATTTGATTCTGCATCCAACGAGTACCCACACTGTATACTTTTGATGGACCCCCTACCCCAAAAACAAGAAATACTTGAAAAAACATGATGATGATGTCATCATCACATTTTTTCAGTTATTTCTTGTTTTTGGGGTAGCGGGGTCCGTCAAAAGTATGCAGTGTGGGTACTTGTTGGATGTGGAATCAAATTACGCATCCAACGAGCTCTCCCGATCGAAATTTGAGTAAAAACACAGGGAGATATGTCGAAAATACGAACAAAAAAAGTAGTTTTTTTAATAACAAATATGTCAATTCAACCATTATGGTTGACTTATTTTATTGAAATTCTATTGGTTCTTGAATTCCAACTCACAAAAACTTATTTTGGCACGTTTTCTTATAAGGCCCATTTTAGACCCCAAATTTCCTCTAATGAGTACAAGTGGCATAAAGTTTGACTCCAGACTGGAAGGGAGAAGGGGCTGGTTTACAATATTCCATGTGGAAGCGACGAAGAAGATCACAAGCATACTTAGACTGGGAAAGAAAGATTCCTTCTTTGGTTTGCAAGACTTGTTGACCAAGAAAATAATGCAAATGTCTTGAGTCTGACATTTCAAAATTTTGCTTAAGATTGGATTTCACATGGGTTATAAGTTTAGGGTCACTACCAATAAGGATAAGATCATCAACATAAAGAACAAGTATGATAAGATGGTTTCCTACTTTCTTGGTATAGACAATGGGGTCAGAATGGCATCTAGAAAAACCAGTGTCAAGGAGAAATCTATCCATTTTGGCATACCAAGCTCTAGGAGCTTGCTTAAGGCCATATAAGGATTTCTTAAGGAGACAAACAAGGCTAGAGTTATTCTGAACATATCCAGGAGGTTGTTCCATGTAAATTTCCTCATGTAAATCACCATGTGAGAAGAAAGACTTGACATCCATTTGATGGACTTCCCAGTTATGTAAGGCTGCAAGGGAAAGAACAAGGCGGATGGAGTTCATTTTTGCTACATGGACAAAGGTTTCATTGTAGTCAATTCCTTCAACTTGGGAAAAACCTTTGGCAACTAACCTTGCCTTAAGTCTTTCAACACTTCCATCTGATGCGTACTTAGTTCTGTAGACCCATTTACATCTGACAAGTTTTCTTCCTTTTGGAAGAGGAACAAGATCCCAAGTATCGTTCACCATTAAGGAACGATATTCTTCATCCATAGCTGCATCCCAATCTAGTTTCCTAAAGCTTCTACAAAAGTTTCTGGATCATGATTCTCGGAAACTTGAGCCAAAAGAGAAGAGGCTCGCTGAAACTGAGAACATGTTCGACGTTGATCTCTAGGATCACTGGTAAGATCACCAGCTGCTTCACATGTTGAACGGACCCATCGAGGAAGTATTGGTGCTGGTGCAATTAGAGGAACATGAGCAGGCAGAGGTGGGTTTTCATCCTCACTGTCATCATCAGAAACTAGAGTTGGAAACCTGTTAAGGAAGTTGGAAGAAGCAGAAGAAGGCACAATCACCAAATCAGGCTCGCAGGCTAAATATGGCACACCCACCAAGTTAGGCTTGCAGGCCAAGAGATTTTCATCAAATTTAACATCTCTTCTAATGATTATATCATGTGAATGGGCCTGAAGAAGTCTATACCCTTTTACATCTTCAGAATATCCAACAAATATGCACTTGTCACTTTTAGCCTGCAGTGCTTTCCATTTTTCATCGAGAATGTGAGCCCATGCTTCACAACCAAACACACGAAAGTGACTTACATCTGGTTTAATTTTACTCCATGCTTCTTCTGGTGTTATACCTTGTAAAAATTTAGTGGGTGTGCAATTAACTATGTAATTTGCACAATTTATGGCCTCAGCCCAATATTGAAGACTCAGTCCCTTAGATTGGATCATACAATTAACCATTTCTTTTAAAGTGCGATTCTTCCATTCAGATACACCATTTTGTTGAGGTGTATATGGAACAGGGTGCTGTTGTTGGATTCCTTGTTCAGTGCAGAAAGTAGTGAACTTGTTGTTAACATATTCTCCTCCATTATCAGATATTAACTTAATAATTTGATGACCATATTGTTTTTCAACAAGGTCCTTGTAGGCCAAGAACATGTTAAATACTTCACTCTTAAGTTTTAGGAAGTAAACCCAAGTGCATCTGGAGTAGTCATCAATGAAAGTTAAGAAATATTTGAAACCAGAAAAGGAAGCAGATGGAAGAGGACCACACAAGTCACTATGCACAAGCTCCAAAGGAATCGAGGCGTGCTAAGAGGCACGTTTGTCAAAAATGTCCCGATGATGTTTTCCGAGTACACAACTGGAACAAACACCATCCTTGCAAGATACCATTGGAAGACCAATCACCATATTGTATTTACATAGTTGTTGCAATAAGCGATAATTTAAGTGGCCAAATCGCTCATGCCAAAGTTTGCTCAAGTTATCACTATGAGCAACAAAAACTGAAGGAAAAGGTGATGACCCAAAGTTGTTAAATTTGTACAACCTGGTAATATCATCAACAGTTCCAGTAACAAGGACTTTTGAGGATTTTTAAAATCCTTGATTACAACTTGGTGAGGTGTAAAAGTCCCAGTTTTACCTTCACCTGAATGAGTGATTTGATAAACTGATAACAAATTGAAGGAAATTTTTGGAACACATAGTACATCACTGAAATGACCATTTTCTACTGGAACTGTTCTAGATCCTACAACACTTAGAGATCTATCATCACCAACAAATATTTGTTTGGTGTTACATTCATGCATAGTAGAAAATATGGCTTGATCCTTAGCCATATGATAAGATGCTCCAGAATCAATGAGCCATTCATTTGAAGTAGAAGAAGAAGGTGCAGTATAAGAGTAACTAGAAGTACAAAGTGCATGTCCATGAGAGTTAGATTCTGAAGATGAATCTCGGCTGATGTGGTGCTTCTTCATTGCTGCTTCCAAGGCTACCATCTTCTTAAAACGTTTAGATTCATTATGATTATCTTTCCCACAAAAATTGCAATGACGCTCAGTCTTCTTTCCTTTTTGCTTGGATCCTTTGTCATTTTTTAAAGGAGAAGCTGACTAAGAGGGTTTGGGACCCTTGTTGTTTGGCTTATTATTGTGAAAATTATGTTTCTTAGGAGGCTTGGACTTTTCTTTCTGTTGGGACAATAAGGCTTTCCCAGATGTATCTGCATTGTTAAGTATTCCAAGATGAATGAGCTTATCTTTCTCTCTAATTAAGGAATCACAAAACAATTCAAGGCTAGGCTCTTGATAGCTAGTTGCAGTCAAGGATTATTTCATGGAGTAGAATGTAGATACAAAACCAGATTATGCAGGTCCAAGTTTTGAAAGAATATGATAAATACATTATTTGTCTTCTTTCTTAATCTTGCATTCGGCACATAATAGTCTAAGAGTTTTATACTTACATAAATAGTCTTGAATGCATGAAAACTCATTTGGATTCAAGGAAAGCAACTCATTCTTAGGTTGATGACCCCGAATTTCATTGTGTTTACCAAACACAGATTCCAACTTTTCCCAAGCGAGATTAGGTTCATCAATTCCAGATATGTGGAATCATAAATCAATAGAGATTGACATCCCAATCAATCCACGAGCTTCATCACATCGATTTTTCCATTTAATTTTCTTATCATCGTCAGTGGGTTTTGTTTCTTTCCTTGAGATTATCCTGAAAAGTCCCCTATTTCGCAGAACATCCTCCATACGAGATTTCCAGGAGAAATAGTTAGAACTTGTAAGTATAATATCACAAGGGGCGGCCATACTGTAAAATAATGGTTGAAAGAACAGAAACTAACTATCCGGATGCAAAGAGCTCAAAAAAATATGTGGTTTTGAAAAAAACATCACTTAAAACTGATTCCGGATGATGAAGTTATGCTTGATCAAAGAAAATGTTGAAGATGTCCCCAATAGTGACACAGTAGATATTAACTTGACCAACTAAAAAAAAGAAGCCCCATCTTCCCAAGATCAACCTTTGACAATCACTTTTATAATAAAGTTGCTTTGAAGTGAGTCACTTTTGTAGAATAAGTGAAGTTCACTTTTACAATAATGTGACTTTTAAATAGTGCGGCAATAAATTAAAAGACTTAAGTGACTCACTTTTATTTTATTTTATTTATGTGAGATGCACTTACAATAAAGTAACTTGAAAATAGAAATTGCATGCACTAAAAAGTAGCTTGATAAGACTTGAACTCAAGACTTATCAAGGTGTAAAGCAACTTTGGATCAAGTGAGCTAAGTTTAAAAGGTACGTAGAAGTATGGAAAGAGGAAGGGGTTTGTTTTTTGTTTTTGTTTTAACCCTTCTCTCTCGTTTTCTGTGCTTGCTTTCTTTTCCTGCAAATCACAAAAAAAAAAAAAAAAAAACAAAAACAAAAAAAAAATTTCTACACAATGGGGTTAGATCTTGGTTAGCTTACCCAAAAGTCTACGTTTTCAAGTTTTCTCGCTATTTCTGATTTGCCATGATCGCACAAGGTGCATGGCAAAGAGCATACGTACCCGAGAAGACAAGAAAAAAAACTTTCCCTTCCTGTTTCTGATTCGCTGCGATCGCGCAAGGTGCACGGCAAAGAGCATACGCAGTCAGGGAAAACAACAGTCCGAGAATAAAACATAAAAGATCTAATAATAAACTGATAAAATATGAGAGATTTAAAAAAAACAAATCCGTCACTATAACATTATATTTTCAGATTTGCTGAAATGAGTGTTTCTGGAGCAAACAGAAACGGTTTTCGCTGAAACGAAAACTATTTCCCAATGGAAACGGTGCTCCAGATGCAATGGAATAGATCCCACAGGCCAAAAATGCACAAAAAATCTAGAACCAGAAACCCTTTCAAATTTTTAGCAACACCGGTTCCAGATCTTGATCAAAATCGAAAGCGGCTCTTCATAAAAGCTTTGATACCATGTTCGGGTACACAGGGTACTCCCAAAAGACCGAACACCTTTAGCAACCGCTTCACACAAAAAAATCATAGATCAACACACTGATGTTTGTCATGTGGTTAAAACCCTCGAGAGGGAAATAGTCCACGACCCCAGCCAAATAGCTACTTGGAGCAATTTATTATGCAAAAGAAAGAAAGTTACACAAGCTTCTCATAATCGATCAATTAGCCAAGGACCCTCTATGCTCTTTAAACAGACATCATAGACCAATCGGGTGTTAAGCCACAGATCAATGGTAGGTATGATCTAAGAGAAGTTGAACCGTCGGATCACTCTATGTCTAGAACATATCGTGACCGTCGGATTAGAATATTTACAAATGCATCCTAATGCATACTAAATAAACACACTTTTACCTAACGGATATATTACACAAGTTGATCTTAACTAACTTCTAAGTGTCTAAATATCCTAGCAATGACATGCTGTTGCATATCTCAAATTCCAATTTGTGATTCGTCGGCCATTTGTGTGAACTATTGGAAGCTTCATAACCTCGAGGTGTATATCAAACCTGGGTTTAGATGTGCTAGGTTTATATGTGTATGGGATATTTTCCATATTGATTATACCCAATGCATTGCCTCTATTCAATGCACATTTAAACTGACACACAAAGAGTTTATGGATCATCCCCACTCCCACCCTGGCTGCAAACTACACCTTGGTTTCGCAATGTCATTCTCTGGTTGAATTTTGGAAGCATGTTGAGTAGTTAAAGTGATATTGACTTTAATGCTCAAACAAATTGGATATCTTATTTGAGATGTGTGTTGTAATGGGCACATGGATTTAGATTTACAATGTTGTTGTTTTGTGCAGTACTTCCCTTCAAAACTGAGATGGTGATTAGCGATGGTAGGTATAATCTGTGGTATTGAATGATATTAATGTTGTTAGTGCCAGGGGACTATGACAGATTCCTAAAAGAGTCATTGGATTTTGATTAGAAGTGATTAAGAAATGTCATGATTCTCAATACAAGAATAATGATATGTTGTTGCATATCTCAAATTCCAATATGTGATTCGTCGGATCATCCCCACTCCCACCATGGCTGCAGACTACACCTCGCTTTTGCAGTGTCATTCTGTGGTTGAATTTTGAAAGCATGCTGAGTAGCTAAAGTGATATTGACTTTAATGCTCAAACAAATTAAATATCTTATTTGATATGTGTATTGTAATGGGCAGATGGATTTAGATTCAAGGAACCTGAAAGATTATTTTTCTTATGATTTTGCAGGCAGAATTCAACGTCCTCGATCCAAATCTGGTCAAACTCATTGGATATTGCATCCAAGATGATCACAGGTTGCTCGTGTATGAATATAAGAGGCAGTTTGGAAAATCACCTTTTCAGAAATGGGTAACAGAATTTCAATGCAAGCATGATCAAAGATGTGTTAAATCTTTTTTCAAGTTTAGTTGCTCCACATTCATGGGATAAATCACATAATAATATTCTTTAGTGGAGGAGCTATTATTAGCTATTTAATATTGTTTACATTAAGACTACATAGTGAGAAAAAAACTACTTTTTATATCAAAATAACAAATCAAATAATGTTATTTTTTTAATATGAAAATATGCAACTGTAATATGGAGGTCACGGGTTCAAATCCAGAGGGGGGGTAGTGTATGTACACCTCTGTAGACTTTAGCAATTAAATNTCCCTTGTCCCACAAACAAGGGGGTCTCATACACCAATTTGGTGTCTCGCTTGGCGGTGACCTTAAAAATAGATTATTATTATTATTATTATTATTATGAAAATTTTGTAATATCAAATTTATGTAAATGTAATTTGTACTAGATAGTTTTATTTATTTAATAAAATGAAATTGCTTTATAAATGAAATTTTCTGTACATTTCAAGTTTGATTCCTTTTCTCCTATGTGCACCTTAGTATGTTTAAATAAATAAATACAATAGTGTTGGTTTTTTTATATCAAAATATGTGATTTATTATTCCAATATGTGCTAAACTTTTGATAGTTTTAATTTTTATCTTTAACATTTGCATTTGAACCACCGAATTTCCTTTCCTCTTATAGGCTATTCCATCCCTGAGCTTTGCATAGCCAACTTAAATGTCCTTGTACCTACTACTTCACTTCAACAGTATTTTATTGGTCTTTTGCAATTGCAAACAAGCAGTAACTGTAGGTGCAATGTCGGGGACATTGCCACCTTGTGGCTCTTGTTTATATAGATAAATTCAAAAACAAGAACAATTAAATTTGATTGTGGCAACCTTTTTATTTAATATTAAAATCTAACTAATTAAATATTCGAATGCTTAATAATTCCACTTTTCCAAGGTATCTCTTGGGATATGTACCATTTTTTTCATCTCATTTTTTTGTTTAAAGTTAGATTAATTAATTTACATGGAGTTAAAGTGACTATTTGATATTTAAATTATAAGCACAAATTGTTTAAGTTGAAAAAAATAGTTTCTTTATTATTCAATCTCAACAAAATTATTAATAGTATTTTTCAATATTTTGAATTTAAATAACAAAAATAATATGACCAAAACGGGGACCAATGAAACAATGAGTTCCAAAAAAAAGCATTAAAAGAAATGAATGAAGTTGTAAAATTTGTAATACAAAGGATGAACCTATTCCTTTTAACTTGCCTTTGGTTAAAAAAATTAGTTTTATAACTTAATTATTTTTTAAAACTTCCTTACTTATAAAAACCATAATTATATTGATACTTTTCATTTCCACCATATTTAAACATAAATATAACATTAAAAAATCATTGATCGTGATTTTGTTTATTTGACCAATAAACCTTATTTAAACATAAATATAACAATAAAAAAACATTGAGCATGATTTTGTTTATTTGTCCAATAAACCTTACCAATCTAAAAGGATATAAACATAATCATAATAACAATTTAATACAATCATTAACTATTTTTAAAATTTATATACATGTCATCTAAGTTTAATGATTCTTTCACGTTATTATATGGCTTTTTTTGGTAGTTGGTAAGATTTTTCATGACCAAGACATACTAATTTTGTCAAAATCATTTAAAACTTTCGCTCAATCTTATCCATGGATACATTACTTAGATTGAAACTATTCTTAAAAAAATAAAATATAAAATATAATTAAATAATATTTAAGTATTTTATGTAAATTTGATTATAGAGTAAATTCAGTCTATATTTATTTAACTTGTTATCAATCAAACTTATCTCAATTCTAAATCTATCAAAAGGAAACAAAATCATTATGAATATTTTTCATGATATAATAACTTGAGGAAGATAAAAAAGTGTAAAGCTTAAGGAATTTTATTCTTCGAAATGTTTATTAGATCCAAGATTAAAATGAATATAGATTAATTTTATTTATTAAATTGATGTAATGAGCTTTGAAATTGTTTACCTTCTTATCAAGAATGCTTGAAATTTTTTGGCTGCAACACACCTTCAACAAAATATAACTCTTTCTTTGAAAAAAGAAGAAGTTAGAAATAATATAAACTTAGATCAATCAATATCATTTAGATGAAGACCAAATCCCATAGAATCTTTACTTATTTTCATATGAATTAGGTTTTCTTATGTGTTTCCCATATGCGTTCCACCAAGTCAAGAAATTTTCCTTACGAAACTATTTTTTATATGTAAAATCTAATGTCACGAAGATTTTAAACATTTGAAATGCAAAATTTATCAAACCCAAGAATATTTTGTTTCAGAATCAAACGTTTTGACCTCCTTTACTCCACATGCATTTCATTCATAGGGATATTTTTAAAATAGATGGGTACAAAGGTTGGTTTAAACATGGTTCAACAAAACCAATATTACTAAGGAAAGATGAACACTGAGAGGGGGGGTGAATCATTGTTCTTCACTTAATTAGTTTTTCTCTTGATAAAAAAAACGATTGATCACATTTATCAACAATAATAAAAAATCATTAACCATTCAATGTAATTGATCAACAAATTGTACACAATAGATATAGAGTGATTTTGTAATATATTGAAGAACTCAATATCTTACACCATATTGGTGATATTCTTGATCAACCACAATTTGTGGTATTCCTTGATTGTCTTCTATGCTACTTTCATATGAGCAATGATTTCCCCATTGTTTTTTCTTCACCCACAAGAAATGGTTGTTCTAATGTTGGTTTCCTGCATCGACAAGCAATGGCTATCCCAAAGCTTTATTTCTACACCCACGAACCTCAGCTTCGAACCCTCAATAAACCTATCAATAAGATGTCTTATATGCCATTTACTTCTTGTCAAAATAAAGTCCGGTTATAAACTTTGACCCCTTTTATTCTTTGATCAACAGGTTCTTTATCTCTCCCTTTGTCGCACCTTCACTTCCTATTATCCCCAAAATTTATTCTATCTCATGTATATTCATTTTTTTCACTCTTATCTATTCCCATTTATCCTCTCCAATTTATGTGTTTCATATGTATATGTATGTATACACACACAAATTTACTTTCGCCCCATTTTCTATCAAGCCAACGAATTAATCTTCATTAATTTTGGTGTTTTGACTTTATAAACCATATTATATTTAATTTTATTTGGAGTTGCGTCTTGTAATACCTCATATATGTTATCCATAATTATGCTACAATATTGATCTTCACATGAATTGCATTGTCTTCTTAGATTGGATTAGTGTTAATACTTTTACAAAGTTTAATGAGTTGCTATTCTTTTGGCCCATGCTCAGAGTCCTTTAACAAAAAATGACACCATTTCAACTTATTCAAACAATACTTCAATATTTATAGTGAAATTTAATCACCTCAACCACACCTTGTTCACCTCTTCCATTAATGAGCATCAATTATAATAATCATCATGCCTTGACATCCATGATAACTTCTACCAACAAGCCCTAGTGCTAGGAACCATTGAATAAAGAAAAATCCAATCCATGGGACCCCTAGAAGAACCCCCCATTAGTTGTAATCTAGTGTCAGCTATCTAACATAATTGATAGTTCATAAATCTAAGACATGGTTTCCATTTTATGGGGAGTTGCAATCGCTTCTTAGAGCCATTCAATGATGCATGATGAATTGTCCCGAGGAAAAACAATCAAACAAAGAAAAAAAATAGTTTCATAGGTTCTTGTAAGTTTGTTTAGGTAAGGTTCACATGAGAACACTATCCACGTTCTCTTAGGATAGAGTTCTCAAAAGTTGACCCTAAATATATTTCCTCTTACTAAGCAAAACCCTAGTTCTAGGATTCACTGAAAAAACAAAGTCTAGACCATGGACTCATTGAAGAGGGGCACGCTTAGTTGTAATATAATGTCATGAGTCTAATAGAATCAATGCTTCATTTATCTAAGTTCCAATTTTCATTTTATAGCAAGTTACAACTCACTTTTTGAAGTTATTCAAGGACACATAACAAATTGGTCTCATGGCATTAAATATAAACATAATAGTGTTTTTTCATATTGTGAGTTCCTGTAAGGATGTTTGAAAAATATTGATATGACCACTCTATCTACTCATTCCAATGGAATAGTTATCAATATTTGAACACCTAGCATGAAATCCATATTTTCTCATAAAAATAATAATCAAGTTTAATAAAAATGAGAAAATTTTAGATGATCTAGGAGATTGGTCTTCATGGATAGTAGGTTGAGCCTTTGGTTGAAGCCCTTGATTGAAGGCCAAAATGGTAGATGCAACAATTACAACTACAATAATGGCAATAATCACTAGAGAAGAGGAAACAATGCATGTAGATGGAGTGGGATTAGAAGAGACAATCAATGGCCTCTGAAAGTGTGGTAGAGTTGCGTGATATGATGTTGTTAGTGGATGTAAACAATAGGTATGGAACTATTTAGAGACATAAAATCATAATTGTAATAAAAAAACACATCAACGGATAAATTTAAGTTCAGTGGATGGGTGAAGGGCACCATGATAAGAAATCCAATGCTAACAACTATATTGGAAGAAAAAATTGGACCAAAAGGTAGATGATGTGGAAAGGGTATATCCGTAAGAAATTCCATCAGATCTTGAAAACACACGATGTGATGTTATGTACCTAGGGAGGATATCATGGGGTTTCTAGGGAGGTGTCCAAGGGGATAATGTATGTAATGTGGCCATTATCATGGAATAGGCCCAGATGGTATTTTGTGGGTATTAAATAGCCACACTAGGTAGTTAGATGAAATAATATAATAATAAGGGGTAGTTTGCATAGGCTCCTTATGAATACTCATGAGAAAGTTTAAGTATATGTGAGTATAATTGTATGAGATATGTTGGATGTATTGTAAAACATGGCTTGTCGAGTGATTCCTTTCATCATGAGTAATTGATGGCGTTACCCTATCTTAAGGGTCATTCTCTATATATTGGTGTTATTATTATGGTGAATATATTTTGGTTATTTTAAAGTATAAGGTTTTATTTATTTGTTGTGATTTATTTTATAGGTTAATGGACGTTACATGTGAAGTTGGAAAATTTTAAAACAATAATAAATTTAAATTTACCATATCATTATTTAGCATATTCTTATTAAATGAATTAAAAATTATCATTGCAATGAGGGAAAAAACAAGGTAAATAGATGGCACAAGAGGATTGAATATTCCAAGAAGAAAATAATGAAGGAAAAAGACAACAATGTAAAAATCAAGAAGTGGCAAATGCCTTTTTTTCCATCTCTTTTTCTTTCATTAATGAGGATGTTTCAATTGATTTTGGTATGCATCAATGTTTTTGTGATGAGCATGATGAACATATAGACAATGAAAAAGATGTTGAGGATGGACATATTGAGAGCAAATTTGTTGGCTCCAAAGATTAGGAATTAGAGAATGAAGCAATTCTCATTAAAAATGTCTTGTATGAGCTTGGACTTGTTGAAAGGAAGGTACATCATATGACATGACAACTATAGTGGCATTCAATCATAAAAGGATCCAATTTTCCATGCAAAGACTAAGCCTGTACAACTAGATTTTCATTATACTAGAGATCTTGTCCACAATTACATCCTAGAGATTTTTGAAAATGGTATTTATGCCTGGGATAGCGTAGTATGTCATTAACAAGCAATTTGTTGTGATTTCACCTTTGTTGTCATCTTCTTGATATATTTTGTATTACAACCCTAAATAATATTACAAAGGGATGCTAGTATATCTAATATCTTAGAGATCTTGTGCATGATTACCTTATTAAGTTAAAGTTCTATAAAAGTAAAGAATACGAAAAAAAACATTTTTGCATGATTACATTATTGAGTTAAAGTTTTAATAAAAGTAAATAACAAAAAACAAACATTTTCATAAATGTTTGAAAGAACAACTATTTCAAAGATGAGATATATGCTTGGGATAGAGGATACTTTTGGAATTAATGGGGAATGGGATGTGATTTCACCTTCTTTGTATTCTTATTGATATATTTTGTATTGCATCCTTAGATAATATTGCAAAGGGAAGTTAGTATGTCCAAGATAATAATGAAGTGTTTCTAAATTTGTCATTTTGAATCCTGTTTGTTTTTCTTTAACTTGAATCCTATTTGTTTTTCCTTAACCTGTTTGATGTGAACTTCATTATTTTATATGATGATTAAGTCATCAACATAGAGTACAAATATCATCAAGTGCTTATTTTTTATTCAGAAATATAAAGTTTCATCATATTCACTTCGTTGAAAACCCATTTTTCATTGGTAATCATCGATTTTTTCATACCAAGCTTGAGGAGCTTGTTTCAATCCATATAAATCCTTCACAAGTTTGAAAACTTTATGTTCCTATGCTTCAATTGAAAAACCATGTGATTGAGCGATGAAAACATTTTATTTCAAATCACCACTCGAGAAGGGATTTATTACATCCATTTGATGTAATTTCCAACCATTTTGTGCAACCAATTTATAGTTTCTCTAATAGTGTTCCATTTGGCAATGGATGAAAAAGTTTATTTATTATCAATTTTTCCCATTGAGCAAGACTTTTAGCAACAAGTCTTTCTTTGTACTTGTCAATTTACCATTGGGCTTGTACTTTATTTAAAAAACCCATTTGCAACCTGTGTTTAACATTGTGCAAACAATGAACTAAGTTCTAACTCTCATTTGTAAGTACTGCATCACATTCATTAACCATTTCTTCTTTCCATCTTTTG
>LPNX010901459.1:0-38818 GCA_001517045.1 Pseudotsuga menziesii | reverse complement strand
ATATATTAACATTAATATTAAGATTAAGATTAATAATATTAATATTATTAATATTAATATTGATAGATAATAATAATAATTGATGATTAATAATGATTAAAGAGTCATGACTTTACGTTGGAAAGTTACGATTAGACTTATATAAGTCCAACCCTTGTAAATGTAAATCATCATAGAACATTTATCAATTATATTATTATTATCCATTCATGGAGTTTTTAACTTATTAATGTTGGTTATTTTTATAAGAAATAGATTTTACTATTTCAGTTTTGTTGTTTTCATCGAGACAAACTTCTTTAAGAAATTGCATGACCCACTTTTGAATGTGTTGTCGGTCTTGTCTATTTGAAGTTCATGTACTTGACCTATCCTAAGCTATAGAAGAATCATGTATTGGAGAAATTTCATTATATGTAGAACCACTAGATGAAGAACTGCTATTTAAAGAAACAATGTCTTTTTCAAACCAATATAGTTTCCTTGGTTTCTTTTTGGACATATCTTTTTCCTTCACTTTTTTCTTCTTTAAATGACTAAGGAGATGATTAACCTCTTCAGAATTTTTTCTTCAGTTTCATAAAAAATTACATCCCTATTGACAATCACCGAAAGTGTATCCCCTATATTTGATACAAGTGATCCCATCCTTGAAATTAGTTAGTGGCTAGATAGGTAGGTAACCCTACATGTATAAGGTTAAGCCTACTTTCCCTTAAAAAAGGAATTACTATGGAAACTTTGTTGGGGATATGGACACTCAAAAGTAGTGGAGCTAAGGTCATGTCATAACTGGGGACTAGAAAGCTATCCAGGTCGGGTACCTTTTAGTCACTAGCTAACTAAAGGAATGCAAAATGAAAATGTGCTTCAAAATTATCTAAAGAAAGAAAATGCAAAGTGAAAATGAAAATGAAAAAGTCAAAGTTTGAGATTAAAATGCAAAGTTGAAATTGAATAAATAGGGGATTTCTAGAGATGAAATGGTTCCTTCTAGGCACTTCATCAATTTGTGAGACACCTCGCTTCCCTAGTGTTTTCCATTACAACAAACGTCATAAAGGACTCTAGTTTTCTCTTCTCTCCAAAGGTAAATTGCGTATTTCCTAAGGTCAACCCACACGTTGAACAAGCCTATGATTTTCACTTACTCCATTTCACCCAAGAGAGGGAGGATTGATCTACGCATTTCATTATGTAATTAATTTGAGTATGAGTATGTATGTAAAACTGGTTTCTCTTGTCTTATATTGCACTTGGTAAGTGTCTTACTTTTGTTGTTTTTGGGTTGATCTCGACATAACTTAGAATTTAGTCATTTGTGAATATCAATCATGATAAGTGAACTAACACCTCTTGCAAGCATCATACATGATTATTTGTTTGTCTCGAGCTATCATCAAATTTTGATCAAAGTTTGACTTTTTGACTTACCCAAATCTTAATTTAATTTGGTCATTGGGTCAAGTCAACAGAGGGATCTCACTATGATTTATCATTGATCTTATATTTTCCATTTGAGATCGATTGGAACCCTCTAAGTATCAGTTGTGGATTAGTATGATTAATTAATTTTTTTCCAAAGCTATGCGGTAAATAATTAAGCATGTTTTATTAAAAAAATCAGAGTTTTCTTCACAAAGGTCATAATAGATTCATTATAGACGTATCAATAGTGGATATTGTGTTTTTCAAGGTCTACTAATCCATTTGTGTAGTTAAATTGTCATTTTGGGTAAGTAAAGTTCCATATTTGAGTAGATTCATGATTCATTACTATTTCCAGCATGAAATTCAAAATTAAAAGATGCCCAAGGTTTTTGATGTATGATTTGAGATAAGTTAATGGTGAAATATGACTTGAGTTATGATGTGATATACCCCTAGACACTTTTGGCCACTTTTACTAGCATCTCATCGTGTTATTATTTAACATATATATTTTTCTCCATGGTGGGATGTCTTCTCCCAAGGGCCGGTGGAGTTCTCACATTGTGACTTATATCTTGAGCTAGGATGCGATGTAAAAGTGGAATTTGATCACCTAGGGGTGAATTGACCCCCCTAAGATAATATTTGATTTATCTCTATTGTATCATGGGCATTGTATCTTGGAATTAGAGGTAATCCCCTCCCCCCTACTAGATAGACATGTATAAATTAGATAAAAATATAAAAGTGGTATTTAATCTCCACCATTGATCATATTTTTGGATCTTTTAATCTCAACCGTCCACATAAGGATTGGTTAGGTGTTTTTCTCCTCTCTAATCTATAAAACAAAGAGAAAACATTATTTGTAGGGGACTGTTGGCTCATTTCAACAGTAATAATATTCAATTTTTTAATGGTGCAAATTCCTTGTGTCTTGGATGAAATGGATCAAATTCCTTTCTTGTTTAGCCTCTTCTACTACTAGATCTCAATTATCTCTCGCCTCATATATTTTTATAGTGATTTTATTACAGGGAAGGAGGGCGATTTGGGGCGAGTTAGGTGTCTTGGGAAACTTGCTCTTGTGATAGAGGATTTCATTTGTGAATGACATTGATTTTCATTTGCTATTGATTTGTCTCTATTTCCCTCGTCTCCCATGCTTTATAATTCAATTTGAAAAATAACAAGTATATATTTTAGTTAATGTGATCAACCTCTCTAATAATCTTGTTGTTAGGTTTGCATGTTGAGATTCACTAGATATACAAGTGTGACTTGGTTAGAGTTGAAGCAGAGATCTATTTGGTATGTTGGGAAAAGAGAATGAACTCCATCCAACTCTTCCACATCAAGGTAAGTACTTGTTATCACATATTTTGTAGCTAGGATCTACCTCCTATTTTGGTAAGAAAATTTCAATAATTATCCTAGTCCTCAGATTTGGGGAAGTGTTTTATCAAAGGATGTTAGTGGTTGGATGATTTATATCATTATTGAGGCATAACAGTAGAGGGGACACCCTAGTCATGTTGAGGCATAACAATATAGGGGACACCCTAGTCATTATTGAGCCCTCTTCATGGAATCCATTGCCATACATTTAAAACCTTGGTGCAATGGGCCATTAGGATCAATTGTATAGTTGTATCTTTTCTTTTCTTACCATTCAAAGTCAGCACGGTTAGCACAGATGGATTTCATTTTTTAACTGCAGCTCAAAGTAGGTATATGGAAGAGGTATATTATGTAATATATGATTCTTATTGATATACACATTGTGTATAATTTGTTGTGAATTACTGATTGCATGGATTTATTTGGTTTTTAATAGTAGGACTTGTACTCATAGTGATATAGGTGCAATAGTGGTAGTTTCATGTACATGATATTGTTTGAGTTAATTGCTTATGTAACTTATACATCAATTCCCTCTCTCTGGGTTCTGTGCTTATATTTATTCCACTTATCCATCTCATCTACTTGATTTCATAACCCTTTTACTTGGACATGATTGATGAACTTGAGGACCTCCCCCTTTGTGACATCATTGATTGGATGGTATCCATGTTTTACCTTGGTGTCTCAGTTCTGGAGTGTGATGTGAATTCTATAAACCCAATTATGTTTTTATTCTTGTATCTCAGGTGAATTGAGTACAGTTAGGTAGTCCTAGTTACCAGAAGTGTATCCCCTAGATTCAAATCAAGTGCTCTCATTATTGAAATTAGTCAGTGGCTACAAGGGTAGGAAATAATACATGTATGAGGTTAAGCCTACTTTCCCTTAGAAAATACATCATTATGGAAACTTCTTCAAGGATATGGACGCTTGTTGGTAGTGGAACTAAGACAATTTCATAGCTGGGGCTCAAAAGGCTATCTAGGGCCAATACCTTTTAGTCACTAGGTAACTAAAGGAGTGCCAAATGAAAATGTGCTTCAAAGAAATATCCAAAGAGAGAAAATGAAAAGTGAAAATGAAAATAAAAATGAAAATTTCAAAGAAATTATGAAATGAGAATGCAAAGCTGAAATTGAATAAAATGGGGCTTGATAAATTTGAAAGGGTTCCTTATAAGCACTTTATTCATTTGTGAGACACCTTTCTTCCTTAGTGTTCACCATTCAACAAATGTCACAGAGGCCCCTATTTTTCCCTTCTCTCCGAAGGTAAATTGAATCTTTCCTAAACTCAACCCACACCTTGACCAAACCTATGATTGTCATTTACTCCATTTAACCCAAGAGAGGGAGGATTGATCTATGCATTACATCATGTAAATAATTTGAGTAGGAGTATGCATGTAAAACAAGTTGCTCTTGTCTTATATTGCACTAAGTAATTGCCTTAATTTTGTTTTTTTTAGTTGATTACCATTGAATCAAGGTAAATTAGAATTTATTAATTTATAAATATGAGTCATGATAAGTGCACCAACACCTCTTGCAGGTGTCGGACATGATTATTTTTTTTAATCTTGAGCTATGGTCAAACCTTGGTTTGACTTGGTCAATGGGTCAAGTCAGTACTGGGATTTCACTATGATGCATTAGTGACCATATATTTTCCATATTTGGACAATTGGACCCGTCCAAGTATCATTTGTTTATTAATAATCTTAATTAATTATTTTTCCAAAGGTTTACGAAAAATAATTAAAATATTAAAAAAAAATTGTAGATTGCTTCACACAGATCACATCAGATTGGCTATGGGAATATGAGTAGTGGATATTATGGTTTTTTACATCTACAAATCCATACATGCAGTCATATTTTGATTTCAAGCAAGGGAAGATCCACATTTGATCAGATTCATGATTTATTATTATTTCCAACCTAAAAATTCAAAATTAAAAGACGACCAAGGTTTTGGATGTATAATTTGGGATAAGCAAATAGTGAAATATAACTTGGGTTATGATGTGACATCCCCCTAGACACTTTTGACCACCTTTACTAGCACTCTATCATGTTATCACTTGGGACATGAGTTCATCTCCATGGTGGGGGTGCCTTTCTCATATTGTGACTTATATCTTGATCTAGGTGTTGAAGTAAAAGTGGATTATCGTCACTTAGGGGTGTATTGATCACACCTAGTATATCACTTGATGAGAACCCTAGGGGGTGACTTTCTCATCTTGTGACTTATATCTTGAGCTAGGTGTTGATGTAAAAGTGGATTATCGTCACTTAAGGGTATATTAATCACACCTAGCATATCACTTGATGTATATCTCATATATTTTGAGCATTGTATCTTGGGCATTGGAGGTAATTTGCCCCCCTCCACTAGATAGACACTTTGAGACATATTAAAAAAATAAAGTGAGATTTAATCTCCACCATTTATCATATTATTGTATCTTTTGATCTCAACTATCCACATAAATATTGACTAGGGTGTTTTCTCCTCTCTTAGCTATAAAAGACAGAGAGATCCTCATTTGTAGGGGACCTTTGACTCATTTTAACAAAAGTAATATTCAAAAATTTTGTGGCACAAATTCCTTATGTAGTGGATGAAATGGATCAATTTTATTTCTTGCTAAGCCTCTTCTACTACTAGATCTCGATTCTCTCTCACCTCAGATATTTTATATAGTGATTTGCTTGCAAGGAAAGAGGGTGATTTCACCTAGGAAAACTCGGGTCTAGTTGGGCCTCTTGGGTGACTTGCTCTTGTGGAAGGGATTTTAATTTGTGAATGAAACCAATTTCATATTTGCTATTAATTTATTGTTATTTCCCTTTGCATCATATTCTTTTTCATTCAAGTTGCAAAATAACAAGTTTTTCTTCTAATTAATGTGATCAACCTTTCTTATCGTTATCTTGTTTTTTTTGCAAGTTGGATTTCACTAAATCTACTAGTGTGACTTGGTTAGTGACGAAGTAGAGATCGATTTGGCAATGTTGGGAAAAGAGAACAAACTCCTTCTACTTATTCTAGATCTAGGTGATTACCCAGACTTTTGATACAAACACTCCGAAAAAAAATTGTCCCTTAAAAATTAAAATCAATCTTTCAAATTTATGTGTTTGCATGCTTGGTTGGATACTCCAATTCTTTACAGGGGTAATTTTTATATTGTATTGGGAACAAATCTATAACCTTAGCGAATTCATTTTGAACCCCATTAACCTAGAAACTAAGGAACTAACCTGTAAACCAATTTTCTCCAAGAGGGTTTGAGCCATTTACTCCTTGCATGCTTGCTTGCTTCCTGTGTTTTGAATGAATTATCTTTAGTGTTGTAGCAAGCCATCTTGTGCTAAGTTTTTAATCAAACATAATCTATCTCTCACCCTTGTTAATTTTTAAACAATTGATCATTTACTCAAGGTAACAACTTAAGGTCATTTTGGCCCTAACACTCTCTTCTTGAGACTCAAAGCTAATCTCAACTAGTGAGCCTATTTTCCTTGAATTGGATTGCATAAATCACTTAGCTAACAACCCTTCCAATCCACATAAATCAAGCTCAATAGCCATTCCATTAAGTTTGGGAAGCCATCTTTAGGGTGTCACCTGTTTGTTATTTTCTAAATATGTACAAGTATCCTATAGCATAAAAGGGGTTTGGCTATTAGGATTGACTGGGACACCTCTTGTGGCTATTCTGGTTCACCTTGAGTGGACTCGGAAGCCTAAAGAGAGAAGAAACCTATCCGATGTGACAACCAACATCTTTTTGGGGTGGGATTATTTAGATAACATGTTCTTAGTGGTTGTATCTCTCTGTCATCTTGGAAAGGATACCATTTTAGGGTCACTACATAAATTGTGATAACATTTTTGGTGTCATTGCAATAGAAGGAGATACTGTCTCGAGTGTTTGTGAGTGTGATTTTTCCGTGATCTACTAATCATATCGCATCTGGAATTTTGTGTTTTATGGTTTATTGTTATAGTTATATTCATATCACAACCAACATATTGTATTCATGAGCCAAACAAAGTTCACTCACACATAAAAATTATCTAAAATGTCTAGAATATTAAATAATCCATAATATTTAGAACAAAATGTATAAAATATGACTATTGAATAAGATACGAATACGTTTTTTACAATACAATCGAGACTCGATTAAATATGTCTACTTGTGCCTTTTCACATGAAAGGGCATGTCTTTTACTTAAATTAGATAATTAATCATTTCCAATTATTAGTTATCTTTTATTATTATTTATTAGTATTTAGTATTTATATATATTTATTACAATTAATCTCTTTCTCCTTGCATTATAACAACCTATCATTTGGTGAATATTCAATTTTGATCACCTAGAGACTCCACATCATGACTCCATTGAGCGATCCCATCCTTATAATTTGAGAAATTATAAAAACTCCAATAATTCCAAGAAGGAGCCCATAATATACACTATAACTCCTAAAGCCAATAAGAAATATCCTAAGACCTAGTACACTAATGTAATTTTGAAAATATCTAATTCACAAGGCTCACCAAGTTAATTTTAGGCCTTCTTCCTAATCCAACTCCTCAAATTTTCAATCCATCCCAATGACCATGACCAATCAAACTAGAAACCAAGGGGCTAATCAAAACAATCCTCTAGGAAATAGATAGTTCTAAAATCAAACTGTGCAGTCTCCTTTCGATTTTTCCCAACTTGGTGGGGAACCTCACAATATTCATGATAAATATTCTGAAAATATGCCTTGTTTTAGTGGTAGTAATTCTATTTCAAGTAAAGAACATTTGGATCTACTATGCAAACATATGGAAGAACTGAACACTACCCATGAATACATTTACATGAAATTCCTTTTTGCATCTCTAGGGGGGATACCCAACGATAGTTTAACCATTTAGCACCAAGATCTATAACTGGATACTGCATGTTTATAAAATTGTTAATTAAGGAGTGGTCGGTAAAATTAGATGGTTGATTTCTCTTGAATCAACTATTTGAAATAAAAAATAAGGAGAATGAGACTATTCATGAACTTAACCTCTGTTTTGATAAGGTTTTAGGATTTAGCTAATTTCCCCAAGGACATTAGACGAAAGGAGAAGGCCATCTTAATTCATTACTTAAACTCATTCGATGGATGGCTCAGATTTTTACTTAAATATAAGAACCCTCCTACTCTAAAAGATGTCCAAGAAAATGCTAAGCTTTTAGAGGAAAATATCACTTCAAAGGGTAGAATTGATTTATTGAGTTAGTTGAAGATACTTCATTGAAACCCGAGCTGAAACCAAGAAAGGGGAAATAACCGGTTAGTGAGAAAAATACTTCACAATCTAAATATATGAATGAAATTATTAAGAACTTGAATATCCTCACCCAAGAAATGGTTAATTTGAATAGTGGTCAAAATAGATATAGAAATCCATATGGCTAAAAGTTGTACTTGAATCATCATAAAAGACCACTCAATGAAGAAACAAGGGGGGGAACCCTTTTTCAAATCCTCAAGGTACAAATATAATCAACTAGTGTGATACTTGCAATGATGATCATGATGAATTCAATTGTCCTTTTAGAGAAGATCAAGGTTTGGAAGATCCCTTTGAAAGAATTCATTTCATAAACGATTATAATGCGAATGATGTTTCAGGTTGTGTGCTTTACACACTTGAGGTTGAAGAGGGAGAATCCTTTAAAAAAAATCATGATGGATTTAGGATACACTCTCCTGTGAATAATGGTAAAGGAAAGATCCAACTTTATTAAAGAAGGAGGGGAGTGGCTAATGATGTTCCCATTCAAGACAAGACTAGTATGCTGCAAAATACCAATGAAACACTAATAATTGAAACAAACCACTAAATTTCAGTTCCTTAAGAAATTGAATTGAATATTGATATTGAGAAGGAACTCAAGAAGGTCTCGCTAAATTTTTTGTTAACTGAGGTGGTTACAATCCCATTAGTAAAGAATCAAATTATTCAATTATTTGATAGCATCCCTTGTTATGAATCAAAAACTGTGCGAACTGGAACATATAATGGTAGAAATGATACATCAACAAGTAAATATGATAAGGCTAATGATCCTCCTATGAATGAAAGAATGGAGGGAATCAACCATTTTAAATCACTCTTCAAATACAAGGGATCCTTCTTCGCAATTGTATGCTTGATTCAGTGGCATCCATGAACATCATGCCCTTGAAGGTCATGCAATCCATGGGATTATAAATCACAAGACCTTATGGAAATGTGTGTGGAATAGATTCACATGTCTATGCTTATGGATTGATTAATAAATTGATAGCTGAATTTCTCACATGCCCTAATATTTATACATTTATGAATGTTGTAGTGATTGACCTTTCACCATTCTACGAAATGCTTTTGTGTAGAAAATGGTCAGTAGCTTTGGGTGGACACATACAAATGGATTTATCTTATGTTTTCATTCCAAACTCGGATGGTAAAATGATTTGCATATATTGAGAGCCATTTTATGAGGGCCTCCTAGAAGAAGTCAAAGACATAATATAGAATACTTTTGGAAGTGGTAAATTGGCTCTTGAAAATATTTTCATGTCTATTGTTCGAGTGTTATAACGTCTAGATTAATTCACCTAATATTTAATTATTGATCAAGGTTGGTAGGCTTAGAGTTGACACAAAATATATGCAAAGGTAGAGGGGTTCCTATGGTGTCGTGGAAATATTCTAACAAACAAAAGATCGAAAGATCTTTCAAAATGAAAAACAGAGTCAAACTCCTAAGAATTCAATTATTAAGGTAATTAAACCGGAACAAAATATTAAACTAAATAATTGACAATTTATTTTATAAGTAAATGACTTTAAACCGAAAATGATACTGTCAACAACTAACTTTTCAAAATAGGAAACTAAGATACAAGGAAGAACTAACTAATAAGCAAGTAGAAAACTTAATAAAGAAAATTAAATAAAAAGAAACAAGTAGAAAACTTAATAGGAATATCTTTTAATTTTGTCATACAAGTCTCTTTCAGTAATCACACAATGAAAAAGGAATAACCTGAAAACATACTAAGGGTAACACATACAATACTGAATTTTACATGTAAACAGATAAATCAATCCAAAGGCATAAACACAAAACAATATATTAGTAAAGAGAAATCAGAAACAAACTCAAGAAACAAAACATAAAATAGCTTAACACATATTCAAGATGAAAAGAAGTAAGATAACTTTTAATAAATAACCTAAAACAATCCAATTTAACTTTAATGTTAAATAGAACTATCATCTAACTATCTCAGTTGAAGCATACTTAAAACATTAAAGAAACAAAACTGAAAACAATCTCAAAACACATTAAAAACACTAAAAACGAAACTATGGGCTGAATGACAGACTGAACTGTAGGTCTGAAAGGGGTGACTGAATTATAGTTTAAACAGGCTGTCCGAATGACAGTCTGCACAGTTAAAATGACATAAATTAAACTAAATGAGCTAATCTTCAGCTGAATTCGTGCAAATGTAAATCTTATGCATAAAGGCAATAAGTAAACCTACTTATTAATCAAATTTGACAGTGAAATAAACTTAAACAAATTCATGAAAATAAAGAAATCATTGCATGTTAATAGACAAACTGAAATTCAAATTACATTATTTATAACAGAAAGGAAATAAATAGAGATGAATCTATTTAAAAGCAATCTATTCTATCTGCTTGCAAATAAATTGAATAGTAAACTTGAAATAAAATGACTGAAAGTAAATTTGAAAACAAACTATGCGTGTAGTTAACTATTTAATTTCAGAAATAAAATTGCATTATAGGAAAATGAACTAATAAAACAAACTGTAAATTAAACTAACTACAACAAAAAAGATGAAAGAAATAAACAAGAAAAGAAACCTCTGGTTGATGAGGGGCCCTCTTAGCAATCAGGGGTGACTCCTGGCTAACGATTACTCAAAGGAAATCATCAACAACATAGCATATAGCTCTTTATCCAAACGATGGAACATAAATACATAATTATTTTCAAAAAACGACTGTCTAACAAATAAAATGATCAACTCTCTAACTCTGCACAAGGGGTTTTTTATATACAACGTTTACAGGGATGAGCAAGTCGACCCTTTAGTGGTCACCTTCTCTCTAAATTTAGTCAACCATAAAGGCGTTTAACTGATAAAAATCCAACACACAGGATCTTCCTTCTTTAGTGTGCGTCGGCTCTCTTTATTGGATGGTGTAACGCACATGCTCCCTCTCCATCGCAAACGGTTCTCAGATGTCGCGCATGACTTCTTCCTTAGCGCAGCAAGTGGACTGGTGTTGGACAAAGGAGAGCACACATATGAGTCTTCTAGAACACAGGTTAAATACAACAACCCAATGCGTGGACTGTTGGTGAGGTGTCGACGAAGGAGGATGCAACCCGACGAATCATCTAGAAGAGAGCTTCATTACCCAGACACATGGATAGTAAATAGTTTGCAGGCTGTTTCAATCATTTTAATGCCTGAAATCAATTCTCAACAGCGCGCATTCTGGTTAGTGATATGGAAGGAAAGATGAACAATGAGATGGATAGTGAGATGGATATACGAGCATAGATCTAGGATGAATGCAATGTCTTTTTGTTGGTACACTTAAGAACTATGGTCTGCAGTAACAATATTTAAATGCCTGGAAACCTGCCAACGAGTTTTGCGCATTGAGCTGGATGACGAGATGAACGTGCTGTGCGCATGGCAAGCTAAATGCATGCTTGTTGTTAATTCATCCACAAAGATTATATAACCTGCAAACAAATATACAAATCAATTAATATATCAATTGCGCTCAAATAATGTCAATTTTAATCAATAAAATCATAAAATGATAATAATAAATGGATTTTATATAATCCTTAAATTCATACATACCTTGGCTGAATATTGATCTGCGTGACATAAATTATGCAAAAAGATAATAAAACATATGTTTAAATAAGTAATTTAAATGCCAAAAATGATAACAAATCTAGGATCAACATTCCACCAAACCAGAGAAATGCCAGGTCCCACTGAGCAAAAAGAAAGATTACAGATCACACTGTCATAGAAAATTTTGAGACGTGAGCCAACAGCAGGAATATACATAAATGAGTAAGTTCATAAGGTTTAAAATTAATTCAACCATGTTCAAAGTAAAACTTAGGACAGGTTGAACATATGACATGAAGGCATAAATCGCATTTACAATAAGATTGATCAACAAGAAAATTAGCCATTTGATAGTTTACATGCATGATTGGGTAAGAGGATAAGGTTGTCAATAATGAAATGATAAGAAAAATTTCTAAGCATCCACATGGAGGTAAAAATATATTTGCCAAAAAAAAAAAAATTGGTTGGCAAAATTTTAATTATAAGTGCTATGATATTACAATGTTTTATTCAGATCGTCATTTGGACCTTCATTCGATTTTTCATATAGTTCTCCATATTGATTTTGATATATAAATATGATTCATGCTATAATCAAGTTCCACTGCTTACATTATCCTGAAAATACTTATCATTTGTCAGAGATAAATATATTTGACATAAATAATGAAGAAAAAAAAACAATCTAATTTTTCCTAATCCTTCCCCCAAACCAAAGATATGGCATGTCCTCAAGCCATAGAAGAGAGAAGAATTGAGTGTTCCAAAAAATTAAAAAATTAAAGAGTTCTATCATGTTGTTTATGATTTTGTAAGAAAAAGAAAAGCTAATCAGTAAATGGAAATGATTCAGATATGTATATTCATAAAAAATATAACAATGCTTAGAAAGACCGCTTGAATAATAATAATTTAACCAAAAGAATGCCACAGGAAAAGATAGACATCTATGCCTTATTTTAAAGATATCTTGTCATCACCCTGGAGTATGTGATATTTACAGCTATGGGTCCCATTTCTAGGATAATGACATCCTAGGTATATGCTGAATTAGATGGCGACGGTCAAGCCAAACTTACAAACATTCTCAAACGACATGTTAAACAATTAACCGTGACATGTTTATTCATAAATTCTAAAAAAAATCTTTATATTATCATTGTTTTACGAACTATGTGCATAGTGGTGCATTAACCAAATCTCTTTTACCAGGTATTTCCCCGCTGCCAGCAATCTTGTTCAGTACCCCGAAGGGTTAAACTTTGTACCATGCAAGCAAAGTCCCACTACCAGTGAGCCTGTTTAGTAGCCAGGCGGGTTTACTTGCATTTATCAAGCTTTCATGTTTTAATTTTTTACTTAGCATTGAACCGCTGCTGGAAATCCTGTTCAGTACTCCGACGGGTTTGCTTTGTATAATGATATTAAATATATGGAAGCCGATTGGTACTAGAGCGTGTTAAGTCCCTCTAAACACATAATTCAATTTTTTGTAAAATAAACTTATACTATAATTTCATAATGGCCTTAACCATAGATCATGTTAAAATAGAATAACTTAAAGTTGTTCTTTAACCTTACAGTCCTTCTTCTTCATAAAAGAAAAGTAATGTTCCCCATAGACACAAATTCCACTTACTCTCGAATTATCACCAAAATACATGAGAGACAAATTTTGATAACAAGCATAAGATGAACTAGTAATCCATAGGTGTAAGATGAGAATGTGAAAATTATGATAATGAAAGTAGGTCTCTCAAGCAACTGTTCAAAAAAACAAATCAGAAATATACATGTCTAAATTAAAATACCAAAAACCATATGAATCATAGAAGAGCTGGTTAAGAATGATATATAAAGGATTGTAATTTTAATTTTCACTATAAGTTGCAAATTTCAAAAGTACCCCAAGAAAGGTTAAGATTCCTGATGAGTGTTTTAACATACTTCCGTTTTCCAAGTAACACTCCATGCACTGCTTATAGAGATAGAATACTTGTAATCAAACTGCAAAACCACTTGTTAGATGATTCAATTTAGTCATGAAGACATATATAAAAAAGAAAAAGAGTCCCTTGTAAACAATCTATTAGAAATGACTCTTATTTATTCAAAGAACACACATATTTACATATATACAAGTGATAATAACCCAAAATACTTTTTAAGGATAAAGAGGAGGAGGAATAGCTTCCTCTTCGACTAATTCCATTTCATTTTGTTGCAAAACATTCTATATAAAATCCTGTTTAGATGTCGGTTTGTGATAAACTCTAATTCTATGTCCATTTACTACGAAGGAAATTTGTGAGCCATCAATTGTCTTAATTTTTACTGACCCATTGTCAAAAGCTATAACTAATTCGCATGGGCTCATCCAACGGGTAGTTAACTTTTCTTTGAAATTTTTAAACCTTGATTCAAATAGTAGTGACCAATATCCAATATTAAATTGCTTATAAATTTATCATGCCATGTCTTTCATTGATTCTGTATTAGCATGGTTCTTTGGAGTGCATCTTGTCTAATCTCATCTAATTCATTAATCAGTAATATTCGTTGTTTCTGTGCTTCATCCAAATTCATGCCTAATTGTGCTGCCATACGAAAGGTTTTAACTTGAAATTCAATAGGTAAAAGGACTTGTTTTCCATACACTAACTCATAGTGGGTATGTCCGATAGTGTTTCTCCATGTTATCCTATAGGCCCATAAAGCCTCTGGGCGTCTATCTGCCCAATCCTTATGATGTAAGTGAATGGTTTTGGTTAAAATGGCTTCTAATACTTTATTAGTCGATTCTACCTGACCATTAGCCTAAGGGTGATAAGGTGAAGATTTGCAATGTCGGATGCCATATTTCGTAGTAAGTTCTTTCATTCGTTTAGAAGTAAATTGAGTACCTTTATCTGTGACAAATTCTCTAGGTACACCAAACCGGGTGAATATTTATTCATATATGAATTCTACCACTGATTTCTCCGTGGCCCTAAACAAAGCTTTAGCTTCTACCCATTTGGTGACATAGTTTGTGCAATCTAAGATATATTTCTTTTTACAAGACATGGGAGAAATTGGTCCTACAAAATCCAGAGCCCATTTCTCAAAGTGTTTAATCATGACTTGGGGTTGTAGGGGCATTTGATCAAATGACGTAGGTCTACCCATTCTTTGGCAATTATCACATCCTTTGACATATTTGGCAACATCCTTAAAAATGCTTGGCCAATAATAACCAGAATGTAATACTTTGTATGTCGTCCTCTTATCAGAAAATTGTCCTCCACATGGTCCATCATGGCATGCATGGAGGATGTCTATCATTTCATCCTCTCGCATGCATCGTCGAATAATAAGATCTGTACAAGTGTGAAAGAGATCGTTATCAACCAAAGAATAATTAGAACTATGAACTATAATACGACGCTTCTCATGTGGGGACAAATGGTTTGGTATTTTCCCAGTTGCTAAATAATTGGCAATATCTATGAACCAAGGGCTTTGAACAGATACAACAAATATATGTTTGTTAGGAAAAGTGTCGTCAACTGGTTTAGTACCGTCTTCATGTTGAATACGGGAAAGGAAATCTGCTACTAGATTTTCTTTACCAGGTCGGTCAATGACAGTAATGTTAAATTCTTGCAATAAGAGAAGCTACTGGGTCACTCTACCATTGGTAATTGGTTTATTCATTAGAAATATAATGGCAGAGTGATTGGTATGCACAAAAAATTCATAACCTGTAATGTAATGGAAAAATTTATTAATAGAATAAACTACTGCCAAAAATTCCTTTTCAATAACAATGTAATTAAGTTCGACAGTAGTCAATTTTTTGCTAATAAAATAAATGGCATAAGGTGGTTGTCCCTCTTTTTGGCTGAGGACTCCTCCTATGGCTGTATCGAAGGCATCGATGGATATATGAAAAGGAAGGGACCAATCGGGACCCCTGAGTATTGGTGCCACTAATAGTTTGGATTTTAGAATTTCAAAAGCATTTTGACAAGATTCTGTCCACTCGAATTTTACATCCTTTGTAAATAATTTAAACATTGGTGCAGCTATTTTAGTGAAATTTTCAATAAAGCGGTGGTAATAGCCAGCATGACCAAGAAATATTCTTACCTCTTTCTGAGTTTTGGGAGAGGGAAGGCCAACAATTACTTCGATCTTCGCAGGATCTACCTTAATTCCTTGGGAGGAAACATGGTGTTCTAAAACTATACCTTCTGTCAGTAACATTTTACATTTTCATGACCGAGGGATAAATTCATTTCTTGACATCGGATCAAGACCTTCTTGAGGTTGTCAAGGGATTCTTGAAAAGTATTACCATAGGTTGTACAATCATCCATGTATACTTCCACACAATCATGTATAAGATCAGAAAAGATTCCTAAGAATGCTCGCTGAAACAGTGGCAGGTGCATTACATAGGCCAAATGGAAAAACTCGATAAGCATATGTTCCCCAAAAGCATGTAAAAGTGGTATTGTCTTGATCTTTCGGTGCTATTAAAATCTGGTTTTGACCACTATATCCGTCAAGAAAGGAAAAATATTGTTTACATGACAGGGTGTCTAACACTTGATAAATACAAGGTAAATGAAAGTAGTATTTAAGTGTAGCATTTTTTAGCTCCTTAAAATCAAAACAAATGCGCCATTTCCCTGTGACTTTCTTTGGTACTAGTACTAAAGGAGACACCCATTTACTCTCAGAGATAGGATAGATGAAACCAATAGTGAGGAGTTTTTGTAATTCTTCTTTTACTATATCCTTTAGAGCAGGATTCATCCTCCTCTGTGGTTTCCTTACAGGTGGCATGTTTGGATCCATATAAATATGTTGAATACAGGTGTCAAGGTGTATACCCTTCATATTGGTGTATTCCCATGCAAATGCTCCAACTTATTTCTTAAGAATTTAAGCAGCTGTGCTTGTTGGTTTTCACTCAACCCTGCGTTTATATGTAGAAATGTTTCATGGCCAACCTCACAAGGTATGGTATAGGGTCTTGTATGCTCTTCAGTCATGAAGACACAAGGTGTCTCTATAAACATTGGGAGAGCCATATTCTCTTGAAACTCATCTCCAAAAATCTGATCAAATTGAGCAAACGACTGAGGAAAATCTATACAAGTTGTTGAAGAAACAAACTAAATTAATACATTCTCAGTGGTTTGCTCCTAAAGTGCCCAGGAGAAATCACTAGGAAGGGAGAGGTCATCAAAGTCCTCGTCCCCAAAAGAACAATTTAACCACCATGATTTTTCAGCTATTGATTGTGTTGGGGGGTATAAAATAAGTCTCTATGTAGACAACCCATTGGAAATAGTCATCTCTCCATCCCTACATCCTATAAAATCATTTGCGGTAGCTTAACCATGGTCTTACCAAGATAATAGGATGCCCTTTAGAAGGATCCTTTGATTCTATGACCATAAAGTCGACCTGGTATTCCCATGAGGCTACTGATACGACAATGTCATCAGGACTCCAACAGGTTTTACCATAGTACGGTCTGCTAGTTCTAGGATGGAAGGGGTAGGTCGAAGAAATTGTCCTAACTGTAAAACTTCTAAAACTGCGGTAGTCATCATGTTGATGGCAGATCCTAAATCGATTAATGTATCTTCTATGGCAGTGTTTTTTTATAATTATAGTCACTACTGGGGCTCCTGGATTTGTATATTTTGCAATCCAGGACTGATCTTTCATACATTCAGACATCTCTCCTATAACATGAATTGTGAGAGGGTCCTTTTGCTTCTTGCCTGAGCGTTTAATACATAGCTCTTTTATTACCTTGTTGTAGATTGGTATGTCTTTGATAGTTTGCAATAGAGGGATTTTGATACATATATTCTTTAATTCATTCAAAATGTTATACTCCGAATGAACTACAGGTTTTTCTATCACTAGTCTTTCTAGAAATGGAGGAACTGTTTGCTCCTGAATAGTTTCTTGTGGAGGATGGGTGTGTATTGGAACCTTTGGAATGTTCACATCTTCCAAAATAACATCATTCATGGGTTCATTTGAATACTCTTCTTCTTCATTTGCTTCATGAATAATGACTGATGACGTGGGTTTATCATTCACAACTCTTCCAAATCGTACTTGAATTTCCTGTAGAGGTACAGTTGAAATAAGGTATGATGGAAGAGTTTGCAACTCAATGTTGTTAAGAGCTTGAGTTGGTTTATTATTAGGGTTAGGTACCGGTTGTGTAGGTATTAATGTCGGTCGAGGAGGATTTGTGTTTTGAAAGTGATGAGGTTGTTGTGTGATAAAAGGAACTAGAGGTAAAAATCCAGGCGAAATTTGCTGGAAATTTGTTTGATGCTGGGGATAAGAATGGTTATGTGTAGGAATAGGTTGTGACTGAGGATATGGTTTTCCTCTCCATCCTTGTGACCAATATTGTTGTTGTGGAAATTGAGGAGGAGGGTACTAGGGTGGCCAATTCTTCCAACTTGAATTGTTCCATTGTTGAGGTGGTTGATATGGAGGATAATAGAGTGGAGGTTGAGGTGGAAAGTTCTGATATGTTGGTTGGTCTATAGGTTTCCTACGAGGCCTCCTAGATGTTTCAACTACATCCCCACTCTTATAGATGGATTACAACCCATGCAAGGAAGGGCAGTTATCTCTTGGATGTTCTTCTGTACGGATGTTACATACAAAGATGTTGTTTAATGGAAATTCCCTTTGGGGATGTTTGGTCCTACATCTTGGACAAAAGATGCTCGTTGCTGATCGTTCTTCATCCCGCCTCTTCTTGTCTTGTAAAACATATAGTTGACAACCCATTGCTCCTAAGGTCAGTTTTGAAATTCTCCAATAGGTTTCCTAAGTCTACTCTTATAAATCCACCCAAACTAGGAATGTTTACTATTACATTTCTACTATAAGGATCTCAAATTTTTTTTGCAATTTCCCCCCTACTCCTAGAATAAGTTTTACACATCTCATCGATTTGTGCAAAATTTTTATGAGAAATATCGTCGGCTACCATGAGATTAATACTTTCTAACAAGTCCTTGGAGATCCCCTTAAGAAAAAGTGTACGTACTGCATCTTAAAGTTGTTGTGTCTTGAATATATCATGTCGAGAGTCCTTAGGTTTGCAGTATTCTTGATATTTTCACAGGAATGAAGTTTTCATATCGTCCCAAGTCCTGATAGGGAATTATCCTAATCCCATGAAGCATCTCAAGGCAGAATCTTTTAGTGTAGCGGGAAAGAGTTGCATCTTGTAGATAATTATAGCTCCTACAAAGGATATCAAACTCGAACAGGAAGGTGTCCAGGTCCTCATTAATTTTTCCATAGAAAGTAGGTAAGGAGGAAGGAGGCATGTTATTCATAGTTACATCCTGCATCGTGTCTAAATTAGGGAACCTGAAGGTAGCCTCAGTTCGATTTTCCCCTTCTCCTTTGTCATTTCTAACTTCATCATGATCTTCATCTTCTCCTTGTCTCTCTAAATAAGCTGGATTCTTAACGTAAATATACCTAGGAGCCTCCTTTCGAGGTGATAGTGGGGTGTCCCAGCGTTCTTTTTTGGGAGAGATATTCCTCTGATCAACCGTGTTTTTATTGAATACTAAAGGGATAGTAGGTTCTACTGTGGGACTTTCAATTTGTGAGATAATTGGATATACGGAGGTTCCAAAGAGAGCTTTTACCTGGGTAGGATCAACAAAGTCAACAATGTTCAGATCTCCTACTAGTGAAAATGTTGTGTTGTTTGGATTTAAGACTAGTGGAGGGTTAGAGATCTCTAGTGGCTGATCTTCTTGAACTTCCTTAGGGATGAGGTCCTTAGATCCTCCTGTCAAGGTTCCTTCTCCCTCTATGGCTTCCCTAGTAAGATCCCTTGAAAGGGTCTCTTCAGGTTTCTGGGTAGAACTACCTCCGGAAGGTGTCTTTCGATACCTTTATGGTGAGTGAGTAGTTGGGGAATTACGTCCCCTACAAAATTTAGTAGGGATTTCAATAAGTTTTCCTATCTTAACCAATCTACCCTGAGGATCTCTAAGTCTGCTCATGAAAAACTTTAAACTAAAGAAAACCTATGCTACTACCGTTGCTGAATTTGGGGGCGCCTGTTATAACAAATGTGCAGGTTCTTACCTCTCGTCTTACCACTCCCTCGCCACCAGCCTATTACTAAAATTCATAAGGAATTCTACTCTACCTTACAAAACAACTCCCTGACAACCGCGCCAAAATGTTCGGGTGTTATAACGTCTAGATTAATTCACCTAATATTTAATTATTGATCGAGGATGGTAGGCTTAGAGTTGACACAAAATATATGCGAAGGTAGTGGGGTTCCTATGGTGTCGTGGAAATATTCTAACAAACAAAATATCAAAAGATCTTTCAAAATGAAAAACTGAGTCAAACTCCTAAGAATTCAATTATTAAGGTAATTAAACCAGAACAAAATATTAAACTAAATAATTGACAATTTATTTTATAAGTAGATAACTTCAAACTGAAAATGATACTACCAACAACTAACTTTTCAAAATAGGAAACTAAGATGCAAGGAAGACCTAACTAATAAGCAAGTAGAAAACTTAATAAATAAAATTAAATAAAAATAAACAAGTAGAAAACTTAATAGGAATATCTTTGAATTCTGTGCTACAAGTCTCTTTCAGTAATCACATAATGAAAAAGGAATAACCTGAAAACATACTAAGGGAAACACATATAATACTGAATTTTACATGCAAATGGATAAATCAATCCAAAGGCATAAACACAAAACAATACATCAGTAAAGAGAAATCAGAAACAAACTCAAGAAACAAAACATAAAATAGCTTAACACATATTCAAGGTGAAAAGAAGTAAGGTAACTTTTAATAAATAACCTAAAACAATCCAATTTAACTTTAATGCTCAATAGAACTATCATCTAACTATCTCAGTCGAAGCATAATTCAAACATTAAATAAACATAATTGAAAACAATCTCAAAACACATTAAAAACACTAAAAATGAAACTACGGGCTGAATGACAGACTGAACTGTAGGTTTGAAAGGGGTGATTGAATGAAAGTTTAAATAAGTTGTCTGAATGACAGTCTGCACAGTTAAAATGACATAAATTAACCTAAATGAGCTAATCTTCAGTTGAATTTGTGCACATGTAAATCTAATGCATAAAGAAAATAAGTAAACTTACTTATTAATCAAATTTGACAGTGAAATAAACTTAAACAAATTCATGAAAATAAATAAATAATTGCATGTTAATAGAAAAACTGAAATTCAAATTACATAATTTATAACAGAAAGGAAATAAATAGAGCTGAATCTATTTAAAAGCAATCTATTCTATCTGCTTGCACATAAACTAAACAATAAACTGGAAATAAAATGACTGAAAGTAAATTTGAAAACAAACTATGCGCACAGTTAACTATTTAATTTCAGAAATAAAATTGCATTACATGAAAATGAACTAATAAAATAAACTGTAAATTAAACTAACTACAACAAAAAAGATGAAAGAAATAAACAATAAAAGAAACCTTTGGTTGATGAGGGGCCCTCTCAACAATCAGGGGCGATGCCTGGCTAACGCTTACTCAAATGCAATCATCAACAACAAAGCATACAACTCTTTATTCAAACGATGGAACAGAAATACAAAATTCTTCTCCAAAAACGACTGTCTAACAAATAAAATGATCAACTCTCTAACTCTACACAAGGAGGTGTCTATATACAACATTTATAGGGATGAGAAATTTGACCCTTTAGTGGTTGACTTCTCTCTAAATTTAGTCAATCATAAAGGTGTTTAACTGATTAAACTCCAACACATAGGATCTTCCTTCTTCAGCGTGCGTCGACTCTCTTTATTAGATGGTGCAACGCATAGGCTCCCTCTCCATCAAAAACGATTCTCACATGTGGCGCACGACTCCTTTCTTAGCACAACAGGTGTACTGGTGTTGGACAGAGGAGAGCACACGAGCGAGCCTTCTAAAACGCAGGTTAAATACATCAACCCAACACGTGCATTATTGGAAAGGTGTCGATGAAGGAGGCTGCAGGCTGGCGAATCATCTAGAAGGGGGCTTCATTACCCAGATGCATGGATAGTAAACAATTCACAATCTGTTTCAATCATTTTAATGCCTGAAATCAATTCTCAACAACGTGCAGTTTGGTTAGCGATCTGGACGAAAAGATGAACAACAAGCTGGACCGTGAGCTGGATATACGGGTGCAAATCTAGGATGAATGTGATGTCTGTTTGCTGGTGCGCTTAACAACTATGGTCTGTAGTAACAATATTTAAATGCCTGAAAACTTGCCAACGTGTTTCGCGCAACGAGCTGGATGACGAGTTGGACGTGTTGTGCGCATGGAAAACTGAATGCATGCTTGTTGTTAATTCATCCAAAAATATTATATAACCTACAAAAAAATATACAAATCAATAAATATATCAAATGCGCCCAATAATGTCAATTTTAATCAATAAATTCATAAAATGATAATAATAAATGGATTTTATATAAACCTTAAACTCATACATACCTGGGATGAATAGTGATCTACGTGACATAAAATATGAAAAAAGATAACAAAACATATGTTTAAATAAGTAATTTAACTACCAAAAATGATAACAAATCTAGGATCAACATTCCCCCAAACCAAAGAAATGCCAGGTCCCACTGAGCAAAAAGAAAGACTACAGATCACACTGTCATAGAGAATTTTGAGACGTGAGCTAGCAACAAGCATATACATAAATGAGTAAGTTCATAAGGTTTAAAATTAATTCAACCATGTTCAAAATAAAACTTTGGACAGGTTGAACATATGACATGAAGGCATAAATCACATTTACGATAAGATTGATCAACAAGAAAATTATCCATTTGATAGTTTACATGCATGATTGGGTAAGAGGATAAGGTTGTCAATAATGAAATGATAAGAAAAATTTCTAAGCATCCACATGGAGGTAAAAAAATTATTTGCCAAAAAAAAAAAATTGGTTCGCAAATTTTAATTATAAGTGCTATGATATTACAATTTTTTATTCGGATCGTCATTCGGTATTTCATTTGGACCTTTATTCGATTTTTCATATAGTTATCCATATTGATTTTGCTATAAAAATATGCTTCATGCTATAATCAAGTTCCACTGCTTACATTATCCTGAAAACACTTATCATTTGTTAGAGATAAATAGATTTGACATAAATAATGAAAAAAATAAAAACAATCTAATTTTTCCTAATCCTTCCCCCAAACCAAAGATATGGCGTGTCCTTAAGCCATAGAAGAGAGAAGAATTGATTGTTCCAAAAAAATAAAAAATTAAAGAGTTCTATCGTGTTGTTTATGATTTTGTAAGAAAAAGAAAAGCTAATCAGTAAATGGAAATGATTTAGATATGTATATTGATGAAAAATATAACAGTGCTTAGAAAGACCACTTGAATGATAATAATTTAACCAAAAGAATGCCATAGGAAAAGCTAGTCATCTATGCCTTATTTTAAAGATATCATGTCATCACAAAATATTTAAGTTTACCCAAGAGTATGTGAGATTTATATCTATGGGTCTCATTTCGAGGATAATGACATCGTAGGTATATGTTGAATTAGATGGCCAGGGTCAAGCCCAACTTACAACCATTCTCAAACGACATGTTAAACAATTGACCATGACATGTTTATTCATAAATTATAAAAAAAATTCTTTATATTATCATTGTTTTACGAATTATGTGCATAGTGGTGCATTAACTAGATCTCTTTTACCAGGTATTGCCCCGCTGCCAGCTGGATTGTTCAGTACCCCGACGGTTTTACCTTGGTACCATGCAAGCATAGTCCCGCTGTCAGCGAGCCTGTTCAGTGCCCCGACGGGTTTACTTGTATTTATCAAGCTTCCATGTTTTAAGTTTTTACTTAGCATTGACCCACTTCCAGCAGACCTGTTCAATACCCCGACAGGTTTTCCTTGTATACTGATATTAAATATATTGAAGCTGATTGGTACTAGAGCATGTGAAGTCCTGCTAAACACATAATTCGTTATTTTGTAAAATAAACTTTTAAGTAATTTCATAATGTCCTTAACCAAAGATCATGTCAAAAGAGAATGACATAAAGTCGTTCTTTAACCTTACAGTCCTTCTTCTTCATAAAAGAAAAGTAATGTTCCCCACAGACAAAAATTCCACTTACTCTCGAATTATCACCAAAATACATGAGAGATGTGTTTTGATAACAAGCATAAGATGAATTAGTAATCCATAGGTGTAAGATGAGAATGTGAAAAATATGATAATGAAAGCAAATCTGTCAAGCAATTGTTCAAAAAAACAAATCAGAAATATACATGTCTGAATCAAAATACCAAAAACCATATGAATCATAAAAGAGTTGGTTAAGAATGATACACAAAGGATTGTAATTTTATTTTTCACTGTAAGCTACAAATTTCAAAAGTACCCCAAGAAAGGTTAAGATACCTGATGATTGTTTTAACATACTTCCCTTTTCCAAGTAATACTCCATGAGCTGGTTATAGAGATAAAATACTTGTAATCAAAATGCAAAACCACTTGTTAGATGATTCAATTTATTCATGAAGACATATAAAAAAAAAGAGTCCCTTGTAAACAATCTATTAGAAATGACTCTTATTTGTTCAAAGAACACACATATTTACATATATACAAGTGATAATAACCCAAAATAATTTTTAAGGATCAAGAGGAGGAGGAATAGCTTCCTCTTCGACTAATTCCATTTCGTTTTGCTGCAAAACATTATATATAAAATCCTGTCTAGATGTCGGTTGGTGATAAAGTCTAAGTCTATGTCCAGTTACTATGAAGGAAATTTGTGAGCCATCAATTGTCTTAATTTTTACTGACCCATTGTCAAAAGCTGTAACTACTTCGTATGGGCTCATCCAATGGGTAGTTAACTTTCCTTTGAAAATTTTATACCGTGAGTTGAATAATAGTGCCCAATCTCCAATATTAAATTGCTTTTGCTTAATAAATTTATCATGCCATGTCTTTCGTTGATTCTGTATTAGCATGGTTCTTTGGATGCATCTTGTCTAATCTCATCTAACTCATTAATCTGTAATATTCGTTGCTTCTGTGCTTCATCCAAATTCATGCCTAATTGTGCTTCCATACGAAAGANATAGGTAAAAGGACTTGTTTTCCATACACTAACTCATAGGGGGTATGTCTGGTAGTGTTTCTCCATGTTATCCTATAGGCCCATAAAGCCTCTGGGAGTCCATCTGCCCAATCCTTATGGTGTAAGTGAATGGTTTTGGTTAAAATGGCTTCTAATACTTTATTAGTCGATTCTACCTGACCATTAGCCTGATGGTGATAAGGTGAAAATTTGCAATTTTGGATTCCATATTTCGTAGTAAGTTCTTTCATTAGTTTAGAAGTAAATTGACTACCTTGATCTATGACAATTTATCTAGGTACACCAAACCGAGTGAATATTTCTTCATATATGAATTCTACCACTGATTTCTCTGTGGTCCTAAACAAAGCTTTATCTTATACCCATTTGGTGACATAGTCCGTGCAAACTAGGATATATTTCTTTTTACAAGACATGGGAGAAATTGGTCCTACAAAATCAAGAGCCCATTTCTCAAAGGGTTCAATCATGACTTGGGGTTGTAGGGGCATCTGATCAGATGATGTAGGTCTACCCATTCTTTGGAAACTATCGCATCCTTTGAAATATTTGGCAGCATCCTTAAAAATTATTGGCCAATAATAACCATAATGTAATACTTTGTATGCCATCCTCTTATCAGAAAATGTCCTCGACATGGTCCATCATGGCATGCATGGAGGATGTCTTTCAATTCATCCTCTCATATGCATCGTCAAATAATAAGATATGTACCAGTGCAGAAGAGATCGTTATCAACCCAAGAATAATTGGAACTCTAAACTATAATACAACGCTTCTCATGTGGGGACAGATGGTTTGGTATTTTCCCAGTTTCTAAATAATTGCCAATATCTGCGAACCAAGGGGTATGAATAGATATAGCAAATAGATGTTCGTTAGGAAAAGTGTCGTCAACTAGTTTAGTACCATCTTCATGTTGAATACGAGAAAGGAAATCTTCTACTAGATTTTCTTTACCAGGTCAGTCAATGACGGTAATGTTAAATTCTTGCAATAAGAGAAGCCACCGGGTCACTCTACCATTGGTAATTGGTTTATTCATTAGAAATCTAATGGCAGAGTGATCGGTATGCACAAAAACTTCATAACCTGTAATGTAATGGCCAAATTTATTAATAGAATAAACTACTACCAATTTTTTTTCAGTAACAGTGTAATTAAGTTCGGCAAGAGTCAATTTTTTGCTAATAAAATAAATGTCATAAGGTGCTTGTCCCTGCTTTTGGCCGAGGATTCCTCCTATGGCCATATCAGAGGCATCGATGGATATATGAAAAAGAAGGTACCAATCAAGACCCCTGATTATTGGTGCCACTGATAGTTTAGCTTTTAGAATTTCAAAAGAATTTTAACAAGATTCTGTCCACTGGAATTCTACGTCCTTTGTAAGTAATTTAAACATTGGTGCAGCTAGTTTAGTGAAATTTTCAATAAATTAGCGGTAATATCCAGCATGACCAAGAAAGCTTCTTACCTCTTTCTAAGTTTTGGGAGAGGGAAGGCCAACAATTACTTCGATCTTCGCAGGATCTACCTTAATTCCTTGGGACGAAACATGGTGTCCTAAAACTATACCTTCTATCAGTAACATTTTACATTTTTCATGACTGAGGGATAAATTCATTTCTTGACATCGGATCAAGACCTTCTTGAGGTTTTCAAGGGCTTCTTGAAAAGTATTACCATAGGATGTAAAAGCATCCATGTATATTTCCACACAGTCATATATAAGACTAGAAAAGATTCCTAAGACTGCTCGTTGAAAAGTGGCAGGTGCATTACATAGGCCAAATGGCAAAACTCGATAAGTGTGTGTTCCCCAAGGGCATGTAAAAGTGGTCTTGTCTTGATCTTTCGGTGCTATTAAAATATGGTTGTAACCACTATATCCGTCAAGAAAGAAAAAATATTGTTTACCTGACAGTGTATCTAACACTTGATCAATAAAAGGTAAAGGAAAGTAGTCTTTAAGTGTAGCTTTGTTTATCTCCCTAAAATCAACACAAATGTGCCATTTCCATGTGACTTTATTTGGGACTACTACTAAAGGAGACAGCCATTTACTATTGGAGATAGGATAGATGAAACCAGCAGTGAGGAGTTTTTGTAATTCTTCTTTTACTATATCCTTTAGAGTAGGATTCATCCTCCTATGTGGCTGCCTTACAAGTGACATGTTTGGATCCATATAAATATGGTGAATACAGTTGTCAGGTTGTATACCCTTCATATCGGTGTATTCCCATGCAAATGCTCCAACTTGTTTCTTAGGAACTTTAAGTAGATGTGCTTGTTGGTTTTCACTCAACCCTGCGTTTATATGTAGAAATTTTTCAGGGCCAACCTCACAAGGTATGGTATAGGGTCTTGTATGCTCTTCAATCATGAAGACACAAGGTGTCTCTATAAACATTGAGAGAGCCATATTCTCTTGAAACCCCTTCTCCAAAAATATGATCAAATTGAGGAAAAGACTGAGGAAAATCTGTACAAGTTTTTGAAGAAACAAACTGATTTAATACATTCTCAGTGGTATGCTCTTGAAGTGCCTAGGATAAAACACTAGGAAGGGAGAGTTCATCAAAGTCCTCGTCCCCGAAAGAACAATTTAACCACCATGATTTTTCAGCTATTGGTTGTGCTGGAGGGTATAAAATAAGTCTCTGTGTAGACAACCCATTGGAAATAGTCATCTCTCCATCCCTACATCCTATAAAATCATTTGTGGTAGCTAACCATGGTCTTCCAAAGATAATAGGATTCCCTTTAGAAGGATCCTTTGACTCTACGACCATAAAGTCGACAGGGTATTCCCATGAGGCTACTGATACGACAATGTCATCCAGGACTCCAACAGGTTTTACCATAGTACGGTCTGCTAGTTCTAGGATGGAAGGGGTAGGTCGAAGAAGTTGTCCTAACTATAAAACTTCTAAAACTGCGATGGTCATCATGTTGATGGCAGATCCTAAATTGATTAATGTATCTTCATTGGCGGTGTTATTTATAATTAGAGTCATTACTGGGGCTCCTATATTTGTATATTTTGCAATCCAAGACAAATCTGTCATACATCCAGACATCTCTCCTATAACATGAATTGTGAGAGGGTCCTTTTTCTTCTTCCCTGAGCATTTAATACATAGCTCCTTTATTACCTTTCTATAGATTGGTATGTATTTGATAGCTTGTAATAGAGGGATTTTGATACAGATATTCTTTAATTCATTCAAAATGTGTTGCAGCTGCAACTATTTCCCCCCAAAAAAAATATTTTTAGGGTCCCCCCTTTTTTGTTTTAGTATCTAGACGGCCTAAGAGTGTTTGATTTCTACCAGGGTTTGTCCAAGGCTGGTTTCTTTCTTTGAAAAACTAAGTTTTTCCTACCCATTTCGGATGCTTAGTTGACTAGTCTTCCGAAGCAGCGGAGGCATAGTCCACTATCTTTTCGATGTGTTTATCGGAAGCCTTCCATGGTCCGATCCACTGTATCGGGGATCGGTTTGTATGCGCTCTTGGAGATAGTTTTCCAATGTTACGACATTTTAGTGTAAAGAAGATCCGATGAATCAGGTGTCCGTTCAACTATCTTTTTCTAATTTTCGGTGAAGTTGGCATTTTCGCTGTCAGTTTTGTTTTACGGAATGAACCAAAAGAATTAGTTTCTCCACCATCTGATGTTGCAGAGAGTTAATGTTGAGTTGATCTAGAGTTTTGTGATGTTCCCGTCGATACCGAAGAAGTTATTCCCTCCAATTTTTTATGTGACTTTCCCATCCGATTACCTGGTAAGTAGAGCTGTTCCCATCCAATGTTGCGAATGCTTTCAATACTATATGTCCGGCATTTGGTTAAAATATTTTCTCGCTAGTTTTAGTTGTCCGCTCTCAGTCGAGTTTTATAAATCCATTTTGAGCCCTTGACTTGTCATTCTCACTGTGGAGTTTTCCAGTCCTTCGCGTGCAGCTGTCAATCTCCTCTATGCCCACGGAAGTCATCTCCTGTCCAGGTCGCTCGTCACTTCATTTCCAGGTAGGATTCACTCATCAATTTGTTTTATGCTTGGTTTTTGTTGTTTTAAACTACCAGGGTGGATAGGGTTATAAGTTTTTCCGCTGTAGGGTAAGGTTTTATGCATATTTGTGGTTTTCCTGCGGTGAAATTTCCTTTACTTAGGATGCAGCCTACTAATTTGTGAGCGTTTTCATTTTTTGCTAGTTAGGTTTTCCACCCAGCCTCTGTGCAGCCATGAGTGCATAATTTACATTTGTTGGGAAGGTTAGGGCACGGTGCAGATGAGCATTTCACTGTTTGCACCTCCCTGTTCATTATGGCATCTTTTTAAAGCCTAATCTGCACAACCGTATTTTTCCTTGGGATACAGGAGGGCCGCGTAATTAATAGGGGTCTTAGGATTTTGTGTTGAAGCAGATGGCAGTGTGAATTTTTTCCTCAGTCAAGAGTCACCTGTAGAGTAATTTTGGGAGGCTAGGAAAGGTTAGATTTTGAGCTAGCAGAGGTTTAGGGCAGAGGGTTTTTGTATTTTCTTTTATTCAGAATCTTTCATTCAAAAGGACCATGGGTGTAAATAATAGTTTTCAATATGCATATCGATGGAATGGTAATATTTAGTTGTTTATTGTTTTCTTACTACAAAGCTTACTAAGGATACATAGACTAAAACCATGTTGCATAATTGTTACAGGATAATTTTCAGCACAACAGTATGCCAAGAAAACAAAAGAAGAAGGCCCAAGCAGCCGAAGAGGAACCTGAAGTGGAAGAGATAACCAAAGTGGAAGTCATTTATGAAGATACTAAAGCTAGTACTACAGTGGAGCTAGAATATAGATGGGGAGAGGTATATAAAATGATTTCAAACTAGAGTGTTCCAGATGCTGGCTTTGAAGATATGCCCATATATGCGAACATTGAGAGATCCACCCTTATGAAAGTGGCTACTAGGCCTGAGCTTTTCCCATGTTTGGAAGTGATAGGTTGGATTCTGCTCAGGGTAGATGTAACAAGGATGATACTAGCCAATACCGAGAAGCAAGGTTATGCTGCATACAACCTTGCTTATGTATCCATGGCTTATAATCTACCAACACCGCAAACTTATTTAACTGAAGGTTGGTTAAAGGATTTAAGTCTGGACATGGTGGAGACAGTGAAAAAAATGATGATCCCAGGTAGAAATTTCAGGACAAGGCATTTTGGAGAGTATGGAACATCAACTCTCCGTACTCCATATCAATTCATTGCTTTGATGTTGAACAGAATTTTTGGAAGAGCTAATGGAAAAAGTTTTAAAATGGGTTGGATACCAGTTATCTATTTTGTTGCTACACAAGGTACAATTTTTAACTGGGAAAATATAGTGTCCAACAGCCTGTCAACCTGTATAAGTGCGGCATTAGGAGGAGTGTCCCAAAAGAAGTCAAAATTTTACATGATTTCTATTTTGATTGATCGCATTCTATGCACTTAGCCTTTCCCATCCTTAAAGTGCCATTGGGATAAGGACCGAGCTCCAGTGTATGCGGCCTATAAATTATTCTAGGCCCACAAATATTATAGCCATTATAAGGAGATTTGTGAGAATTTCATTATTCCATTATATACTTTGATTTTCTTGGTTGAATGCAATTGTATGTCAGAAGAAGCTTTCAAAGCTGTGCAAGAACATAGAAGCTATTATCTGATAGAATAAGGCCTATATTTAAGAATGTATGGTGGTTCGAGATCCCCTTCTCTTCTACCGAAGTATGCGACAAACTATGTAATTCACAAGGAGGCTGTGAGACATTTATACATTGATGGGATTGGAAATTTCCTTTTTGAGAAGAAGAAGGCAGTACATCCTGCAGTTCCCTTTTTTGTAGGAAGTTACAAATTTTCTAGGGTAAAAAATGTAGTAGAATTTGTTAAAGAGTTAGAGTATTTTCACTTCGGTGAAATGAATTTTCATAGGAATGAATCTGAGGGTAAAGTTGCAAATTATTGCATAGCGGCTGGAGTGCATTTCGAATATACAAATTTCTGGGATAAGGATGAAGAAACCTTTCGAAATGCTAAAAACATGACATATTTGAGGAAAAGATTCAAGCAGAAGATAGCTATTGTGGGAGGAAAGGGTAAAACAGTTGACAAACTCAAAATTCAGGAAGAAGATGTAGCCAAGAAAAGGTAGGAAGAAGCTCATAGGTTAGCGCAAGAAGCAAAGAACTGGTTGCGAGTTGAAGAAGAATAAAAGAAAAGGATAGCTGAAGAGGATGCAAAGAAGATAGAGGAAGAAAATAAAAGAAAGGAGGAAGAAGAAATACTGAGAAGACAGAAAGAAAGTGAAGGATTGAGATTCGAAGATGCAAATAAAGAAAAGGGGCAAACAAAGAAGGCAGGTGAAGGATTGAGAGAAGAAACACAAGAAGAACAAGACCCTATTGATCAAGGATAGGTTCAGTCTGACCCATTAGAGCCCGTTGTTCCTTCTAGTAGTGCAGTAGGAGAAGGTTTAGTGTAAATTTCTACAGTTGAGTTAATTCCTTTCATACCCACTGAAGGGGAGGAGGTGCTGGATTTTAACACTATCTTTTATGACAAGGAAAAAAAGAGAATTGTCAAATGAACAGAAAAGAAGGGGAGCACTAGAGGTAAACCAGGAGTGATGGTGACTGATAAAACAGTAGTTCATGGTACACATAGAGATCCACAATTAATAGCGAGGGCCGGGGTAGATCTATCCCTAGCCACTGAAGACAACATGGATAGAATCATGATAGATCTAGAGCAGTCTCAGAAAAAAGTCACACAGCTGAAAGAGACTCTGAAGAAAGAAAGGAGTGAAAGCTAGAATTTGAAAAGAAAGTATAAGGACATGATCGGTGAGGTTGAGGTATCAAAGGCAGAATGTCAGACTTTACAGGCAGATAAAGATGCTTTGGTAATAGTTGTAGGAAATATAGAGAAGAATTCCCAAGCCACCTTGGTAGAGTTTGGGAAACTATAACAGAAATATCAGGGTTTGGAAGCTGAAAGAGATAATCTTAGGCTATCAGTTGAAGAATTGAATAAAGAAAAAAGAGAGTTAGAAGATAAAGTGATAGATCTGGAAGTAAAAAAGACCACAGCATAGGGGAAAGCTAAACTTTATGAAATTCAGATAGCATCTTTGGAAGATCAAAAGAATTCACTAGCAGTTTCACTGAAGACAACTATGGAGCAGAAGGTTGATATTGAACCTTTAAAGAAGTAGGCCATTACGCTCCGAAATAAGATTCATCAAATGCAGCTGCAGATGGTGGAAGAAAGATTTAAGGTTCAACAGATAGACATAAGATTGGAGGAAATTGTAAGTAAAACCTCTTATTTTTTGGATAGGATGCGGGATATCTTAGAAACTATACAGGGAAGGATGACATGGGTAGAAACAAATAAGGAATCTCCCATAGATATCTCTGTCAAGGACCTGGATATGATAAATATGGAATACAAGCTGATCTATTTTGCTAGCAAAGCAGCAGAAGAACTAATAAAGTCAGAAAGAAAGACAAAGAATGCATGTGCTGAATTCTGTGGGAGAGTGCTCCTAACATACAACCGATGCCAGACCTCTACTGCAAGGAGATTAGAAGTGTTACTAGAGCCTAAGATATTTTTGAAGAAATTACAGGAACAATGCAGCGAAGACAAACGGGTCATTCAGCTAGTGGAGAAATTAGATGAAGAGATGCCTAAGACTGAAATAGCACATGCAACAGTCAGCAGTCACGTACTGGAAGACTAGCTTCGCTTGATTCCTACCAGGGTAGCAGGTGTGAAATCCCAAGCTGCTAAGCAATAAATTACCAACAGATTTCTCGAACCTTCTAGTTTTGAGAATATAGCAAAAGATGCAAATGCATGGAGGAAGTTTATGAATGAGAAAGCTGGACCCTCTTAGTCAGACTATCTAGCACATTTAATAATTGATGTAATATGTTGTATTTATCTTTTTTGAGTCCATAAGCAAAAATGACAAATTTTTGTAAAGGAAAGGTTAGGGGAAGCCCAAAAGGCAACGAAGGTAGCCCAAGAGTTTTTTTTTTCTTTATGTATAAATATAGGCAAGCTTTATGTATCAAAGGACCTTTTTTCAGACTATCTTTGTGGAAGATTATTGTAAGAAGAACTATTTCATCTTATAATAAAAATTTATATTTTCGGCTGTAGAAAGCGCTATGGGGTTTCAAATGTTTGATATGGACTTGATGGATGTGAACTATTTCTGTTTCAGCTTGTTTCCATGAACTGTGAGATCGTTCTAACTTATGAATTCTTTCATGTTATGAATGTACTCCTGTTATTCCTGTGAAACTTACACAATCATATTTGAGTAATGATTTTTTTAATTAACAATGAGCTATCTCTTTGCTTATCTGTCTATTGATATTCATGTATTCATAAATATTAACAGCTATTTGTAGTGTTCTTTATGCATTTTATATAATACATTACTCAGCATTAATTACAGTATTGCTCCCTAGGGATAGGTTAGTGAGTCTTAGTTAGTTTCTTTTGTTTATGATTTAGAAGTGAGAGAGGTAAGACGAGAGGTAAGAACCTGCACATCACATTGTGACACTCTTTATTATCTCTATCAACTTCATTTAGCTAGGCACTTGCATTTCATACATAAACATAAAACTAAAAAATACAATTAAAAGGTGGACCAGGCCACAACTGGTAAAATAAGCTTTAACCGTTACTTGACCTACAGTAGCCGGACCATAAACCGAACGGATTCCCATACCAAACAATAACGAGCTAATTGTGAACGCTTATTGGGGAGAATCCCTACTATTGTTACCTACGATTTTTCAGGCCTCAACAAAATGTTATACTCTGGATGAACTATAGGTTTTTCTATCACTAGTCTTTCTGGAAATGGAGGAACTCTTTGCTCCTGAATAGTTTCTTGCAGAGGATGGGTGTGTACTGGAACCATTGGTATGTTCACATATTCCAAAATAGCATCATTCATGGATTCATTTGAATCCTCTTCTTCTTCATTTGCTTCATGAATGATGACTAATAACTTGGGTTTCACAACTCTTCCAAACCGTAATTGAATTTCATGTACAGGTACAGTCGAAAAAAGGTATGATGGAAGAGTTTGCAACTCAGTGCTATTAAGGGATTGAGTTGGTTTATTATTAGGGTTAGGTATTGGTTGTACAGGTAATAATGTTGGTCGAGGAGGATTTGTGTTCTGAAAGTGATGAGGTTGTTGTGTGATAAAAGGAACTAGAGGTACAAATACAGGTGAAATTTGCTGAAAATTTGTTTGATGTTGAGGATAAGGATGATTAGGTGCAGGGATAGGTTGTGACTGAGGATATGGTTGTCCTCTCCATCCTTGTGACCAATATTGTTGTTGTCGAAATTGAGGAGGAGGGTACTGGGGTGGCCAATTCTTCCAACTTGAATTGTTCCATTGTTGAGGTGGTTGATATGGAGGATAATAAAGTGGAGGTTGAGGTGGAAAGTTCTGATATGCTGGTTGGCCTCTAGGTTTCCAAGGAGGCCTCCTAGATGTTTCAAATACATCCCCACTCTTATAGATGGCTTCCAACCCAGGCAAGGATGGGTTGTTATCTCTTGGATGTTCTTCTATGCAGATGTGACATACAGAGATGTTGTTTAGTGGACATTCCCTTTGGGGATGTTTGGTCCTACATCTTGGACCAAAGATGCTCATTGATGCTTGTTCTTCATCCTGCCTCTTCTTGGCTTGTAAAGCATCTAGTTGAGAACCCATTGCTCCTAAGATGTCAGTTTTGAAATTCTCCAATAGGTTTCCAACTCTACTCTTGTAACTCCACTTGAACTAGGAATGTTTCCTCTTACATTTCTACTATAAGGCTCTCAAAAAAAATTCACAACTTTCCCCCTACTCCTAGAATAATTTTTACACATCTCACCGATTTGTGCAAAAGTTTTATGAGAAATATCACCGGCTTCCATGAGATTAATAATTTCTAACAAGTCCTTAGAGATCCCCTTAAAAAAAAGTGTATGTACCGCATCTTCTCAGCGGTCACTATATTTTGATTTATGTAATGTATAAATGAACCTTTCGAGATAATATTCCAGGCGCTCATCTTCAAGTTATTGTATCTTGAATATATCATGTTGAGAGTCCTTAGGTTTGCAGTATTCTTGATATTTTCACAGGAGTGAAGTTTTCATATCGTCCCAAGTCCTGATAGTGAATTCTCCTAATCCCATGAACCATCTCAAGGCAGAATCTTTTAGTGTAGTGGGAAAGAGTTTTTGTTTGTGAGCATCTTGTAGATAATTATAGCTCCTACAAAGGATATCGAACTCGAACAGGAAGGTGTCCAGGTCCTCATTACTTTTTCCATAGAAAGTAGGTAAGGAGGAAGGAGGGATGTTCTTCATAGTTACATCCTGCATCGTGTCTAAAATAGGGAACCCGAAGGTAGGCTCAGTTCGATTTTCCCCTTCTCCTTCATCATTTATAACTTCATCGTGATCTTCGTTTTCTCCCCATCTCTCCATATAATCTATATTCTTAACGTAAATATACCTAGGAGCCTCCTTTCGAGGTGATAATGGGGCGTCCCAACGTTCTTTTTTGGGAGAGATCTTCCTCTGATCAACCGTGTTTTTATTGAATCCTAAAGGGATAGTAGGTTCTACTATGGGAGTTTAAATTTGTGAGATAACTGGATCTACAAAGGTTCCAAAGAGAGCTTTTACTTGGGCAGGATCAACAAAGTCAACGAAGTTCGGATCTCATACTAGTGAAAAAGTTGTGTTATTTGGATTCAATACTAGTGGAGGGTTAGAGATATCTAGTGCCTGATCTTCTTGAACTTCCTCAAGGATGGGCTCCTTCGAGCCTCCTGTCAAGGTTTCTTCTCCCTCTATGGCTTCCTATTATACACCTGAATGGCACCTCTCCGTCCGAGTGCTGATATCCCTCATGTCGGCACACAAAAGGACACTTATGGATTGAAGTTGCCCATATTCACTATACCTTGGTTGATGATGAAATACATTGCCTATATGCCCAGCTGTTTACTTTTCCAACTGGAGATTTTGAGTAACATGCGCAACTATCCCTATTGACATCTCGCGCATCATGCGCGAGTATTATGTTCAGCATGTCACGCATACATGTATGCGCGGGTTGCACTTGCATAGAGTCGCGTCTCATGCGCGGGTTGCTCTACTACAGACCCACGCATGGCTTCCTCGAAATTAATATTTAAAAACACGAGTTAATGGGAGATTAGTTTACTCATTTACCTTAATCCCATTAACTGCTGCAACCTCCCTAACCTTCGAGAACTGCCTCTTGTCATCCATATAAATAGAGGCCTTGGGGAGGGGGTTAGATATATATACTTAGAGAGCAAAGTTATGATGGTGGATTGTCTACAGAATCTTTGGAGCAGAGAAACTCAGAGTCCTTTGGTGACAGAGGAGTCCTTGTTCAGACATTGGGTTGTAATCTAAACTCTTTCTATTATGGTTAATAAAGATATTACTTCTTCCATATGTGTTTCATATCTTGTGGATTGGTAAATGTTTACATTTCAATATAATATATGATTTGCCTAACCTACATATATATATATGAATTGCTTTGTATCTGGAAGAGTGTTTATTAACAGGTGAAGGAGGAACTATCCTGGAGACTTTGAAAGTGGATCAGAGAGGGAGAAGCTAGCTTGGATCAACCTTCGTATTTTACAAGTAAGTTCATGCTACTTTCCTATTTCCTATTCTGTGCTTTTAGAGTCAAACTGTCTGCAAGTCATGAGTATGTTGGTAACCCCCCAGACCTAGGTTATTAGGTGAATTATCCTGTACAACAGAACTGGCGACTCCGCTGGGGAAGCCTAGTCTGCTTTAGGTCTTTTTCTGTTGTCCTGACCAGTCATTGCTCGAAGCTTTGTTTGTGATCTTTTGTCCTGTTTTCTTACTTACTGTAGCATTTGAAAGTCTTGGGTCTTTCTCTGTTTTTGAGAAGTTTTCATGCCCATGCGTGGGTTGTCCTTCTAGACAGTCGCGCATACTGAGTTGCATACGCGGGTTGTTCTACAGAATAGCCGCGCATGATGCACGACCTGCACTACTATACAGTCACGCATACTCCTGAAAACTGTGATTTTTGTGTTAAAGTTTGCTTGCTCTTTAGCCTGCTATAAGTCCTGTTTTCTGTTGAGACTTTCTTTAAGAGTGTTGCAGAGTTGTCTGAGTGTATCAGGTGATCACATCTTAGTGCTTTCCGAAGCCCTTGGGTTCTTTTTACTTGTTTTATTTACTGTCTGCATCTTGAAACTTTCTGGCCTGTTTGGGTTGTTGGTGAGTGCCTGAGTCTAGATCAGTGATCAGGGTCTAAGACTCTGTCTGTCCAGTCTGCTGTTTATCAGTTTGTGGTTTGCACTTACCTGTTTAAAAGTCTGCAGTGGTCTCTTGGTCATTGTCTGCACCCAAGTTGAGGTCCTAGCCTGCTTCTCTTGCTGGCTTTTAGGTTCTGTTTGCATGTTAGCTTCAGTTTGTGTCTTTATACAGTCTATAAGTGTCAAGTTTACTCAAGCATTGAATTTTATACATGCACAGTAGTTTTTTGAGCATTTTTTAAATAAAAAACAAAACATAGTTAATCTTTTGCATTGTAATTTTTGCATTAGAGTAGTGTTTGTTTCAGTTTAAGAAATACTATCTCAGAAAAATACAAAAACATATAGGCTTAGTTTCTCTTTTGCTGCATATAGTTCATCAATATTTATTTGAAAAAATGAAAAGAAGTTTATTTCATAGTGTTAGTTTTCTTTAGATGCACTTTTACTTTCATTTATTTTCTGCTGAGTCATAACATCATACAGTCCATGACTTCCACTTCCTTTGAGTAAAGAACAGCCCTTAAAATTAACGCTTAAATTTAAAATCTATTAGTAAGTTTTTATTTTTAGGGCCTTCCACCTACTAGCTTAGGCTAGGTTTGTGGGCTAGGGAGTGTAAACTTCCCACAAACTATAAACTCAGATGTAGTGGGCTATTCATTAGGTAAATCCTTGGTTCTACCGCTGTATCTGGGAAGCTCCTCTCAAAAGGGAGTTAAGCACTAGGCCGCGTGGAGGCTTGGACAGAGGGGATAACCCCCCGAATCCTTGTCAAAACGTAACCCAGGACTTTTATGCATCTGGGGATTCTGTCTAGGCATAATTTCGGGCTCAGCTACCCTGCCCATGTGTACGAGTTCGGCTTGCGACTGTCCCCCCAGACAGTAGGTATTTTCAAGGTATCCTTAGTCTCTTGTCTTTTTAGGGCTCATACCCAGGTAAACCGGAAGGTTATTTTTGGTTCACCTTGAACGGACTTGGAAGGTAACCCTTGTGGAAAGTGTAGGAGGGAGGTTGGGTGATTCCTCCGCTTGTGCCTAAGAACCCCTCAAGGACGCCAAGTAACTGTTCATCAGCTTTCTTCGGGAAAGCATATCTTTATAGCCTGTCTTGATTGCTTGAGACTTAGGATTTTTTTTAGTGTATGCTCTGTGGATCTGCTTGTGTTTAGTTGGCCTTAGGGTGTGATTTTTTAAGTTTTAATTCTGGAGGACCAACTTGTTAGAAGGTCAAGAAGGTTGCGAAACCTTCCTCCTCTCTCACCACTGGAACCTCCACCTTTACCTCAAAGGAGGAGACTAAGCACAGGTGGTTCTTTTGAACCAGTAGGAG
>LPNX010901458.1:20945-105272 GCA_001517045.1 Pseudotsuga menziesii | reverse complement strand
TGCAGACAATATGTGCTGGCTCACCTCTTCACTGACAGTGGCAGTGATTACAGCTAAGGCTTTCTTGTCTTTTGTTCTCCAAATGGCTTTCTCTTTCTCGTACAAAATTTTTATCAGTACATTTTACTTCACACCATAGTCGTACTCGCAAATCAAATCCCCATGTACTACATTTGGACTCGTCAGGTACTAGGGGGAAAGTATTCCCATTGGATTGTTATCTTACAGGAATTCAAACTTGAGTTTTCCAAGGCTACTTCAAAGAAGGTGTTGGGCACCATTTTGACCTCTTTTTGCCACCTAGATATCTTCCATTTTCCTTCATAAAACCTTCATACTGATTTGTAAAGCTTTAAAGTTCACCCATAAACTTTTGTTAAGAGGGATAAATGTCATTGCTTTTTAATAAATTGAGTTTTGATATTTTTAAAGCATTTAAACTAAGATTTTTATTCAGATTACAGGATGTCCTAACTTCCCGTAATGTCTCCAAGATTGAGCATTTGCAGGCCAGCTAGGCGTGAACTGAAAGATGGAGAAAATATCCTCAGTGTCCAAGGATGGATGAAATTCTAACGGATAGATGATGTGGCTCTCACAGGTGTCAAGTCAACCACAGTCAAAGGCGACCACCTGTGCTACCACTCAGCACAAAAGAAGGGCAGTTTCGATTTTGTTGAGTCTCACGGATCTGATAGAGGATCTCGATGGCTATGTTCATTAATTAGTTTCCAGGATTATAGCATTTCTAGTTTTCTTTCAAATTTGTATAAGTACTTCACAAAACAATGAATAAAATCATCACGATTTGGGAGAAACGTATATTGTTTCTGAACTGCGTGGTTTTCTTACTGTGTAATCGATTTTATGGTGAATACATTTAAAGTTAAAGTTCTGTAATTCTTCAACTGTGTGTGTGGAACGAGGCATTGGAGGGCCCCCATTGTTGAGTCTGCACACCCAATTATTGCCAGTGAATGCGATTTGGATTGTTGCAGCGATTTGGATTGATGCAAACGATTTAAATTGTGCCAGTGGTATGTTTAATTCCTGTAGGATTCAATTTTGTTATTGCAGAACAAGTTAAACTAGTTTTCAATCAGTTTTATAAAAAGCCCTGTTATCTCATTGGTTGAATATTGAAGGAATAGCTTAGACTACGATCCCATTGTGCTGCACATCACTTGCATTTTTTATGAGCTCTGTTATTTTATTGGTTAGATACTGAAGGAATGGTTCAGACCACGCTTTCATCATGCTGTACATTGCTGCTTATTTAATGATAAAGTGTTTAGAACAAATATACATCATGAATGCTTTCTCGTAAGGGAAATTGATGATTGGTTGTTTTATTCAGTGCTGGGATATTAGGCAGAGCCTTGTAGTCTATATCTTAGGGTTAAGGTTGATTTGTAATTGTTTTTATTATCTCAGTGTTTTCACACAATTTGCTTTTATATATAAACTGCTGTGTAATTTTAAAAAAACAAATGAAGCTGTTCCTGTAAAGGGATTTTTGTATTTTCAAGACACGGTATTTTTAATCTGTCAGTAGGTTTATTTCACAGATAACTAGATTACCAAACAAGTCTAGCTTTGAGTCCTGATACGTGGATATGCCTCTAAGTTTACCAACTCGGATTGATATTAATTTAAGGTTTGATTTGCATCAGTAGATCAGATCCCAACATTTTGGCGCCGTTGTCGGGGAGGCATTGTAGAAGCAGGCTTAGGAAGTTTAGTTCTCTGATAAAAACAAAAATTTCAACAAAAACATAGAGTAGATTTAGTTTTATGTCAAGACAAAGAGACAAGAAAGGAAGATTTATCAAAAACCCCCCAAAAACAGAAGTAACAAGACCTTCATTTCCAAAAGGATTCATCTCAACAGTAGGTACTTCTAACATGGCTGAGGAAGAAACATCAAAAGGGCCAACTGCAGAACAGAGAAGGGAATATGAGAGGATGCTGGAAATAGAAAACAAATGAAGACAAGAGAGAAGAGAAGAAGAGAGGCGACATGAAAGAGAAGAAGAGAGGAGACATGAAAGGGAAGAAGAAAGGAGACAAGAGAGGGATGAAAGAACCGAAGGAGATCAGGAAGCAAACTTTAAATTTCCCATTTTGGACACTAGCATTATCCTAGGGGAAGAGGTAAAAATGAAGAATATACTAACCATCTGTCTTACCAAACTTCTATGGCCTGACCTCTGAAGATCCTGACTCCTTCCTATTCAAGTTTGATATCTTATGTCAAACTTATGGATACACTGATGACACCCATAAGCTTCGTCTTTTCCCTGCTACCCTTAAAGCAGTTGCCTTGAAATGGTTCATGGGCTTAGGAGAACATTCTATTACTAGCTGGGATGAGATGAGGAAGATCTTTCTTCAAAAATATCAGGCGTATTGCAGATCAAAGGATCTAAAAGATGACATTTTTGGAATGACTCAACAGGAAGATGAGAGCTTGGAGGAGTATTTGGAAAGATTCTCATACAACCTACAGATATCTAAATACAATTCTTTGACACCAGAGATGATTAGAACAATATTTCTGAAAGGGATAAGAGAAGAGTATTTGGATATTTTGAATGTTATGGGCAAAGGTGACATCTCTTACCTTCCCTTTGATGAAATACAAGATTTATGTCATAAATATTTGAGAGGAAAGGCTAGAACTAGAAAAAGAGATATCACTACCAAAGTAACTAGATCTGCAAACAGTGGCATCTCTAGAGCTGAGCTTGGAAATCTGCTAGAAGATTTCAAGACTGATTTATTGAGTACCTTGGGCACACAAGTTGAAGTAGCAAAAACCAAGAAGAGACAAGAACAACAGGACCAGCAAGATCAAGCTTTGTCTATCTTTTGTCCTAAGTGTAGAAAGAAACACCCACTAAAATAATGTCCTTTAAATGCTGTTGAAATTTGTGGCTTATGTACTTTTAATCACAAAACTGATGACTGCCCTAGATTGAAAGAATTGCAGGTAGCTCGAATGGAGGAGAATCAAATCATGGAGTCTCTCTACTTTATGGGACAACGAAGACCTTGGAAGCCACGATACTTAGGTATGTCTCAAGACCCTATGCAACAATTTCATACAAATTATCAAACTCCTATTCAGAATTCATGGAGTGCACCCATGCCCTGGAAAACTTGGTCTCCTCCATTAGCCCAATTTGCTCCAAATTGGAGAGGTTATGCCCATGGTAACCAGACATATCAGCAGGCCTATTTGCAGCCCTATCAACAACCTTCAGCCTATCCCCAATACCAGCAGCATCAAGTCCAAGCCCCATCTTTCCAAGTCCCATCTTTTCAACAACCCAACAACATGGCTCCTCAGTTGGGTCCATCACCTCAACAGCTTCAATTGCCATCCAATCAGCCTCCACCTCGGTCCACACAATTACCAGCTCAGCCGATTCCAAACCCAAATAATAAAACAGATAGACCTATGTATAACGTTGATGATGGAATTGCACTCCCTTAATCAATCCTCCCACTGCAAAATATCAATTTAAGATCTGGGAAAACCCTACAAAAAGAATCTCCTGTTATCTTAGAAGAACAAACAGAAAATGAGAAAATTCCAAAAAAATTAAATACAGAAAAATCTCAGTCAGAAAATCACAATCAAAAAGGGAAAACTTTAGCATCTTATACACCTCCTTTTCCCGAAAGGTTGGTCAAATAAAAACCTTCAATGTCCTTACCTGATTTTGATGTTTTGAATGAGTTAACAAATGTATATGTCAAAATTCCTCTACTGCAGGCTATAAAGGATATTCCAATTTACACTAAAGCAGTTAAGGAATTATGTCTTAATAAAAGAAAGAAGGATCAATAAAAAATTCATGTGGTAGGCAATCTAGTAGGATTAATGTCTAACACTGTTTTCATTGAAAAGTATGTAGATCCTGGAATCCCAATGGTTACAATTACTATTAATAATTTTTCAATTCCAAAAACGTTGATTGATCTAGGTGCTTCCATTAATGTTATGACACTTGAAACAATGGAATATATTCATTTGACAAATCTCAGACCAACTACAACAGTCTTGGAATTAGCTGATAGGTCTAAAATTACACCTGAAGGGGTATTAGAAGATATCATTGTTTCTTTAGACTCCTGGGAGTATCCTGTTGATTTTATAGTGCTACAGCCAAAGTCTAACCTAGGAGGTCACCCATTGATTCTTGGCAGACCCTGGTTGGCAACAACAGATGCTTTCATAGGGTGTAGGTGAGGAAGTATGCTCATTTCACATGGGACATAGAGGAAAAAAATTGCACTTTATCCTTCTGCCCAAAGACCTTCTACCCTAGATCAGCTGTCATGGATTAATGAGACTAAAGAACAAGAATAAGAAGTGATTCAGCCTGTCCCGAGTATCAATCAGTTCTTTGATTTTCAGGAAGAAAACCACGAAGATTTGTTAGATTATTTTATTGTTGAACCTGATATTTCTGAAGAATTAAGAGATATGCAATATGCTGTAGCCAATCAATTTTTGGGTTATAATTTTCAGGAAAATTGCACAGTACATTCTCTAGCATTGGCATTGCATGATATTTTTAATGTTCATTCAATCACAGATATTCAAAGTAAAACAATTGAAATCAGTCTAGGAAAACGTTTGAATATAAGTGCACATCTTACTACATCACAGGAAGAACAATTGGTTGCCTTGTTGAATAAAAATTCCCATGCATTTGCTTGGGAGTACACTGATATGCTAGGTATTCATCATGAGACATGCACTCACCACATTTACACAGATGACAAAATCAGACCTCTTAGACAACCGCAACGAAGAATGAACCCTATACTAAAAGAAATAGTCAAGGAAGAGTTGCAGAAGTTGTTAAAAGTAGGATTTATTTACCCCATTTCCGACAGCCAATGGGTTTCTCCCTTGGTTGTTGTTCCTAAAAAGAATGGTAAATGGCGTATATGTGTGGATTACAGGGAATTGAATAAGGCAACATTAAAAGACTATTTCCCATTGCCTTTCATTGATCAAGTGTTGGATACTTTAGCTGGAAAAGAATACTTTTCATTTTTAGATGGTTTCAGTGGGTATAATTAGATTAGTATTGCAACAGAAGACCAAGACAAAACTACCTTTACATGTCCCTGGGGCACATATGCCTACAAGGTTTTACCTTTTGGCTTATGTAATGCCCCAACTACCTTTTATAGGGTAGTCTTGGCCATCTTTGCAGATCTGATTCATGAATGTGTTGAAATTTACATGGATGATTTTTCTGTGTATGGAAGTACCTTTGAAGATTCCTTGGCAAACCTGGAGAAAATTTTAAAAAGGTGTGTTGACTCAAATCTTTCCCTCAGTAATGAAAAATGTTTTATGATGATGACTGAAGGGATAGTTTTAGGACATCACATTTCTGCATCTGGAATAAAAGTAGATCCTGTTAAAATTCAAATCATTGAAAATTTATCTGAACCAACAACTCAAACAGATGTAAGGATCTTTTTAGGGTATGCAAGCTATTATCGTAGATTTATTGCAAATTTCAGTAAGATAGCTCTGCCATTGTTTAAATTGCTTTCAAAGGATGTAAATTTTAATTGGGATACTGATTGTCAATCTGCATTTCAGACACTTAAAGAGAAGCTCTCAACTGCTCCCATTTTAAGGGGACCAAATTGGACATTGCCTTTTCATATTTCCACTGATGCCTCTGCTACTGCAATAGGGGCCTCATTGGGCCAGAAAGAACATACTTTGACTTATGCCATCTATTTTATTAGTAAAAAATTGTCACCTGCAGAGTTGAACTATACAGTCACTGAAAAGGAAATGTTGGCGGTGGTTCATGCTGTCAACAAGTTCCGTCATTACATAACTGGCTACGAAATTTTTGTCCATACAGATCATTCAGCCTTACGATATTTAATGAATAAGTCTATCACTAATGGTCGGATTACTAGATGGTTGTTACTAATGCAGGAGTTCAATATCACTGTTCTAGATCGACCTGGATGAGAAAATCAAGTGGCAGATTTCCTGTCTCGCTTACACAATACTGGTGAGGTTGTTCCTGTTTTAGATAGTTTTCCTGATGAACACTTATTTTCAATTTCTGTTATCACTCCTTGGTATGCTGACATTTCTAACTACTTATCATCAGGACAATTACCACCATCTATGACATCTAAAGAAAAGAAAAATATTATTAAACAAAGTGCTAGGCATATATGGGTTAATGGTGATCTCTTTTACACAGGATATGACCTAATTATAAGAAGATGTGTACAACAGGATGAAATTCTAGATATTTTAAAGGCATGTCATGATGAACCGTGTGGTGGCTATTTTGCAGATAAAAGAACAGCATACAAGATACTCAATTTGCGGTATTATTGGCCTTCTATTTTCAAAGATGCTAAGAGGTATGTTAGAAGTTGTGATACTTGTTAGCGGATGGGACGGCCAGTCCGATCTGATGAAATGCCACTCCATCCCCAAATCCTCATTGAACCATTTGAAAAGTGGGCCCTTGACTTCATTGGTCCAATTCATCCGCCATCACAAGGAAAAAAATACATTTTGGTCTGTACGGACTATGTTACTAAGTGGGTAGAGGCCAAACCTTTACCAAGAGCCACAGAGCAGACTGTGGTAAACTTTCTTTTTGAGGAGATATTTGTCCGATTCGGGGTGCCTAGAGAGATTGTAACTAATCAAGGTGCCCAGTTTACTTCCAAACTAGTGCAGGAGATAGCAGAAAAGTACAAGATCAAGCACAGAAAGTCTACCCCTTACCATCCACAAGAAATGGTGAAGTGGAATCTACAAACAAGACTTTAGAAGGCATCATAACCAAAACTGTTTAGATGCATAGGAAGGACTGGTCAGCTAAGCTTACTAAAGCTTTATGGGCATACCGTATCACTTGGAAAAATAGTACTGGTTTTTCTCCTTATCAGCTTGTTTACGGTAAGCAAGTCCTCCTCCCTATAGAGTTTCAAATTCATACCTTCAAGTTAGCAGCAGATTTGGGCATGGATCTTTCTGAGGCTCAACAAGAAATAATACTTCAGCTGAATCAACTAGATGAGATGAGACAAGCTTCCATAGAACACAATATTCTAATACAACAGCACAGAGCTCAATGGCATGACAAGTTCATTAAAAAGAAGCAATTTCACATCGGTGACTGGGCACTATTGTTTGACTCAAAGTTCAAAGACTTCAAAGCCAAATTCACCACTCACTGGCTTGGTCCATATGAGATTTCTGAAGTATATGACAATGGATCAGTCAAACTTCAAACAATCGATGATGAAGCACGTCAATTTGTGGTCAATGGCCATTGGCTCAAACTGTATACCAAGCCTATCAACAAGGAAGATTTTATACAGTAGATTTCACAACAGCGAGAAATGGAAGTGCTGGATAGACACATCAGTGTTTCTCCTTCACTTACTTCTTAGCTGCTCTGATATTATAAATAAATAAATAAAAAACAGAAAAGAAAAGCAAAATATAAAAAAATATATAAAAAAACAAGAAAAAAAGGAGTTTTAGTTGTGAAAACCAGATCACTGGCACAATATAAACTTGAATTTTCTATGGAAAACCAGGTTTGCCTGGCCATTAAAAATTCATTAAAAAAAAAAACTCTTTTTCAACTTTCATGTCTTTTACATAGTTTTCTTTCCAATAATGAAATTCTTGTTTGACTTGAGGACAAGTCAAAAGGTAGGCCTGTGAGGGGGATAAGCATTTTTATGCTTCCTTGGAACCCTCCAAGCCTTTTTCATATACAGAAGGGACCTGATTTCCAGCAATACAAGTGATTTTTAACAATGCAGAAGGGACCTGACTTCCAGTAAGGCAGAAGAAATCTACAGAAGGACCTGAATTTCAGTAAAGCTGAAGGAATCTGAGATGGCAGACAGAAGACATCAGAAGGACAGAAATGAATCAGAGATAAATGCAAACCAGCTTCATCAGGCAGCAAGCTCATCATACAGGGATATCAAGCAAAGTCTGTAAGAATTTTTCAGTTTTTGTGTTTTACAAGTTTCATGGTTCTTTGTTTCAAAGTGATGACATATTTACCTGTCTTAGTAAGCTTGACTGCCCATTTTATCCTCACGGTCTCTGCCAGCTGCCTATTTTTCATCATCCTCACAGCCTCTGCCAGCATTCCATTTACTTTCCATTTTCCACCTTAGGGGTCAAGATGGTTGTCAGGATCAAACCCAAGAGAAAATTTCAAAAGTGGCCAAAATATATGCTGCATTCTACAAGTAGGGTCTTCTTCTTGGCAGAAAGATAAACAGGGTCTCCTTCTCAGCAGAAAATGAAATGTTTTTAGAGCAATAAACTTGGAAATACAATTTCAAATATCTTTCTATATACATTAGTGCACCATGTTTAAAAGAAAAATCGATGGTTATGTATATTCTCAAAAGAAAAATTTACTTTAAAAGAAGAATTCCTTTTCTACAGCTTGTTCATTAAAAACGTTGGGTATACAAAGAAACTAAAGTATATATTATAGCTTGTTTAACGTTGGGGCATATAAAGGAATTAAAACATAAATCAAAACCTTACCTTTCATGAGCAAATGATTGAATGAGAGTGGCATGTTTATGGAATGATGAAGAAAAACGTGGTTATATGCCCCACGACAACATATAAATGTGCTTGAATCCTACATTATGAATTGGTGAAATTGGAGACCACGACTTGGTCATTTTTCCTGGGACTAAATTCAATTGTTCTTCTCTGCAAAATCGACTGCTGTGGGTGACAGTTTGCAGTAAGAAGAGGCCGTGGGTTACAGGAAGGGCGCAGACACCAATTGCTATAGAAATCGTGCGGGAAGAAGTGAAGACAGAGGAGGTAAAACTTAAACCCTTTTTCTTTGCTGAAGACTCTGCCAAAACCAACAGAAATTATACATTTTCATAGATAGGAAAGAAAAGGCAGAGTTAAAGATTGAAAGGTTGAAGTTTACTGTTTCCTATTAAAATTCAAAATGTCATCTAGACTAGAACTATCGAAGTTCAATTCCACTGATATTCATGAGAGTTGTATGGAGATTTTTGAAAATAAGCAGTGGGTAATTTTCTTTGAAAAATTTGATGGGCATAATGAGCATGTTAGTCTAGCTTTTGCTGAGACATTTGATGGAGAAAAGGTTGTAGTGGAAAACTTGCACTTCAGACTGTCTGAAGACATCCTAGCACAAATTACTGGCCTGCCATAGCAAGGAGAAAGGTTTTTCAAGACTAAACAATTTAAAGAGAAAGCATGGATGCCATTTTTGTACAGATCAAGAGCAGGGTCAGTAAACTAGAAGAAAGGGATACCACGAAGCTGGCTCATTCATCCCTGGGATGAAATAGTTTATGTTATCCAAAAATTTATTACTTGTGAGGTCAGGTTCAGCATTGTTTATCTTTACCACATCAAGTTGTTGCAGCATTTAAAAGGTGAATGTGAGATCAATATGCCCTATTTTCTGTTACAGAGTTTAACTAAGATGGCTAAGGCTGTCCAAAGGCGTCTAAAAGACAAAATGACAAGCCTTTTTCACTGTGGAATTATCAAAATTATCATCCAGCATGAGTTACAAAGGAAAAATTTGACATGGTTATGATTTTTAGTCCACAATCAGTTTGAAGAACAGGAAGAATTGCTTGAAGAAGATTTAAAGGAAGATGAATTGTTGATGATAACATACCTTGAGGCAACAAGCTCAAAACCGCCAAAGGGGAAGAAGAAAAAGAAAAAGGTATTGTTGATTACTGATGATGAAGACAACTCTGAGGCAGCAAGTTCAAAACAACCTCGGAGAAGGATACAAACTAGGAGTGTGAAGAAAGAGGAGAAATAGTTTCAAAGACAAGAGCAGATTTTCACTACTTACCAGAAAAAGCCAAGGAAGTATAAGCAAGCTAGAAGCCAATCAGCATTAGAAGATGAGGAGCATATACAAACCTTGGGGAGTCAAGAAGAAGATCCAGCAGATGAAATAGGGAAGGATATCAAAGACACTGATGAAGTGATCAAGAAAACAAAAAGAATTAATCTCTTCTTGGATCAGCAAGAGAAGGGAAAAGAAAAGCAATCAAGACAGGAAATACCCAAAGGTTCAGCTTCTCTTTTCTCAAAGCAGCAAGCTATGGAAGAGGAAAAATAAGATTCAGCACAAGAGCATGAAGAATTGGAGATGGATACCAATTCTGAGCAGCTTCCAATGAAAATGAAGAAAAAGAAGGCTCCTAACAACAATAAAGAAATTAAGAGATTGAAACTTGAAATAAAGGAACTTGAGCAAAGGAATGAGAAGTTAAGAGAAGTCAACTGGAAGCTGAAGGTTCAGAGGACACACATCTCTAAATGTGCATACAAATGGTATAAGAAAAAGAAGGTTTATAAGGCTAAGTATGAGAGACTGAAGGTCCTCTATGCATCTCGGGCTTTAACAGATGCATCATCACAGACAGAAGACTAGAAGCAAGATGATCAGCACCAAAATTTTAGTTTTGAACAGGGTCAAATATTTTTGGCATGGGGACATGCAGCAGTTTCCTCTTGGAGGAGATGTTGGGCACCATTTTGACCTCTTTTTGCCACCTAGATATCTTCCATTTTCCTTCATAAAACCTTCATACTGATTTGTAAAGCTTTAAAGTTCACCCATAAACTTTGGTTAAGAGGTATAAATGTCATTGATTTTTAATAAATTGAGTTTTGAGATTTTTAAAGCATTTAAACTAAGATTTTTATTCAGATTACAGGATGTCCTAAATTCCCGTAATGTCTCCAAGATTGAGCATTTGCAGGCTAGCTAGGCATGAACTAGAAGATGGAGAAAATATCCTCAGTGTCCAAGGATGGATGAACTTCTAACGGATAGATGATGTGGCTCTCACAGGTGTCAAGTCAACCACAGTCAAAGGCGACCACTTGTGCTACCACTCAGCACAAAAGAAGGGTAGTTTCGATTTTTTTGAGTCTCACGGATCTGATAGAGAATCTCGATGGATATGTTCATTAATTAGTTTCCAGGATTATAGCATTTCTAGTTTTCTTTCAAATTTGTATAAGTACTTCACAAAACAATGAAAAAAATCATCACGATTTGGGAGAAACGTATATTGTTTCTGAACTGCGTGGTTTTCTTACTGTGTAATCGATTTTATGGTGAATACATTTAAAGTTAAAGTTCTATAATTCTTCAACTGTGTGTGTGGAACGAGGCATTGGAGGGACCCCATTGTTGAGTCTGCACACCCAATTATTGCTAGTGAATGCGATTTGGATTGTTGCAGCGATTTGGATTGATGAAACGATTCAAATTGTGCCAGTGGTATGTTTAATTCCTGTAGGATTCAATTTTCTTATTGCAGAACAAGTTAAACTAGTTTTCAATCAGTTTTATAAAAAGCCCTGTTATCTCATTGGTTGAATATTGAAGGAATAGCTTAGACTACGATCCCATTGTGCTGCACATCACTTGCATTTTTTATGAGCTCTGTTATTTTATTGGTTAGATACTGAAGGAATGGTTCAGACCACGATTTCATCATGCTATACATTGCTGCTTATTTAATGATAAAGTGTTTAGAACAAATATACATCATGAATGCTTTCCCGTAAGGGAAATTGATGATTGGTTGTTTTATTCAGTGCTGGGATATTAGGCAGAGCCTTGTAGTCTTTATCTTAGGGTTAAGGTTGATTTGTAATTGTTTTTATCATCTCAGTGTTTTCACACAATTTGCTTTTATATATAAACTGCTGTGTAATTAAAAAAAAACAAATGAAGCTGTTCCTGTAAAGGGATTTTTGTATTTTCAAGACACAGTATTTTTAATCTGTCAGTAGGTTTATTTCACAGATAACTAGATTACCAAACAAGTCTACCTTTGAGTCCTGATACATGGATATGCCTCTAAGTTTACCAACCCGGATTGATATTAATTTAAGGTTTGATTTGCATCAGTAGATCAGAGCCCAACAGAAGGCCTTGGTTTTCACAAAGTTGATGTGTGACCTTTCTTGTGCTATGATGGAAATTGAGCCCAACGATTCATTTCCAAATGAATTTTTGTTCTTGATTAGCACAACTGATCCATGGTATGGAGATTTTATCATCTGTCTCTAGACTCAAATATTTCAACCTAACATGTCTTGTGACGATTGTCGTCGTATCCGTCATCACGCAAAGTACTATCTCATTTTAAATGATACATTGTATTGACGTGGTATTGACTCCATACTTCGACTATGTCTCACACACGTAGAGGTTGAACATGTATTGAATGATTGCCACTCTGGAGCATGTGGTGGTCATCTTTCTGGGATGGCTACAGCCCAGAAAAATGACCACCACATGCCAGAAAATTCTTCGCGCTAGGTATTTCTGGCCTTCTGTCTTTAAAGATTGTCACGAAGCTAAGAAATTCCCACCCTGTCAACAGTTTTACCCTAAAAAGCGCACCCACATTGCTCCTTTACACCTGGTCATTGCAGTTGGCCCTTTTTCCAAGTGGGGTATTGATTTTATGCATTGTAAGCCTACCTTAGTCGGGGGGCATGGTTACATCATCATAGTCATTGATTACTTTACAAAATGGCCTGAGGCAATGCCTACATATGCAGAGGATAGTAAGAATGCTGCCCTATTTTTATTTAACCATGTGATAGCAAGGTTTGGAGTCCCGTGGGCCATAGTCACTGACCACGGATCTCATTTCTGCAAACAAATGATGGCTAAGCTAAGTGTTAAGCTGGGTTTTCGCCATGAAAACTCAACTCCGTATTACCCGTAGGGTAATGGTCAGGTCAAGGCCATTATCAAATTTTTGAAAACTATGCTTCGTAGGATGGTTGGATACCACAAATCCAACTTGCACTTGACTCTTTTTTCTGCACTATGGGCTTATAGGACCTCAGTTAAAACAACAACTGGTTTCACACCCTTTTAGTTGGTCTATGGACTAGAAGTTGTCCTCCCTATTGATTTTCAAATCCCGTCGCTTAAACTGCACTAGAACTTATCTCGAATACTTCCGCCGAGGAAGAGAAATTTGTGTACTTGACAAACCTTGATGAAAGTAGAAGAGATGTTGCCTTGGCTAACGAGGCACACAAAAAATGTGTCAAGGCACAGTACGATAAATCTGTTCATCCTCGTGTCTTTAAAGAAGGTGACCTAGTCCTGACTTATTATGAAAGACATGATAAAATAGGGAAGAGAAAGTTTGAATCCATGTGGTACGGTCCCTTTGTCATCAATAAGGTCTTAGAGAAAGGGGCTTACGAGCTCATAGACTACGATGGGATACCCTTCGAAAAACATTGCAATGGGTTGTACCTGAAGAGGTACTATGTTTAAGTCATTTCTGTATGGTACCTTGTATATATGTATATTGTTTAACTTTTTAGTGTGTGTTTGAAATTTTAATACAGTTTTGAGTTTTGTTGTCCATACTATTTATACCATGTTTTGGTTATGCAGATCGGATGGATTTTTATGGTTTCGTTAATGGTGCTTGTATTATAATTTGAATTCCATTTAGATCTTCAAGGAGAGAGTTCTGGTAATGTTTGCAGAAATTGAATGGAGAATGAACATACAAGCTAAGCAAAAGAAACCACATAGGAAACAGATAAGTATTGCTTAGGAATTTACAGTATATTCATCGTAATGATATCCAGTGTTACAATGTAGTTTACATAGGTAGAATTCGAATGCGCGAGTAATGAATTCAAATCCTCCAAGTGGATAAGACTGTATCTAACTGAATCTCTAACTAAAGGTCTCCCAATCAATATTGAAGTCCAAATAGAAAACTCCCTGATGACTAATAAAAACAACAAGCAGTAACAACTAGTTAACCCAGTGCAACTGAGTGTGGTAGGTAGGTAAAGTGCTCCTCCCCATGCAAGCATACATTATCCATGCATTAGTAGCACTATCCTTACTGACTGTGAAGTAACTAATTGTAATTGGGGACTAACTAAGACTAACTAGTGCTAACACCAACTAACTGAAGTAGGTCGGTGCCGGGACTCCCAGTGGATCCTAAAATGTAGGGATTGGTCTAGGAGGCACCCTAACTGATGCATGAACATGCAGTAAGTGACAGTTAACCTCTAGTAGTGTTCCCCACACTTCAATGACTGGTACATGTGGCCCCATTGGGCCAAGTGACCCATTTAATTAATTTAAGGTTCCTAAGTTAGGAAATAATTAATCTAATAGACCTTTGACCAAGGGAGGATTAATAATCCTAATACCCCCCTTGAATCCTAACTTAGACAACTGTGGGCCCTGGTAATAAGACCATAGGTCACCCAAATACAATATAGAATATAATAAAAAATGTTGCTTATTACAACTGAGGAAATAGGGGAAAACCTCATGGGAGCTCCCCCCCTCAAAAATAAGCAAGAAAATAACAATCTGCAAGCTATCTTTAGAAGAAAGAAGCTTCCTCCTTGAAAAATAACTTGAGCAAAACATTGTTGCAAAAAATTGTAGCTCTATGCAGCAGCATGGTCCATCAATGGACCTCTCAATGTACTTATGAACTGATGACTCTGTTTGGTTCTGCTGGATGGTGAAGGTAGGGAATGATCAAATCTCTACTTCTGTGGGCCATGAAGCTGATCATTTGACATCATCAAGTAGCCCCGACCTGGAACTTTGTTGCACCATTTTGTAGAGAGCGAACTTGTGAGAGATAGTGTAGCATGCTCATTCTGATACTGGGACCTAGTTCTTCTATAGTATTTTGGAACTCCAGCACCACTTCCAGCTGCATCAAGAAGCTTTTGAACCCATCTGGGTTTAGGATTCTGATTAGGATTGAGTACTGGATCTAGATCTAGAATCTCTTGAGATTCAGTCTCAATAACAGGATCATGTTGTCTGTGATCTTCTTCAACTGAATCTGAAACCTGTAGCACATCATCATCATCAAAAATAGGAGGAGAAATAGTTATACCTTCCTGTGCTGCTGGAGGAGTATCATGCAGCTGATATTATTCGAACTAGACACTTATTTCAATGAAGCATCTTCTGGTAGCAACCTCCATCAGTTTGTAAGCTTTTGCATCATCTGCATATCCCAACAGAATGGATTCGCTACTTTGGGCTTGGAAGGAATTTCTCTTGTCAAGTGGTATCCTGGCCCAAGATTTGGAACCAAAAACTCTCAAATGAGAGACATTGGGTTTATACCCATGCAGTGCTTCAAATGGTGTGACCCCAACCACTGACTTGTGGGGCACCATATTCTACAAATATGAAGTAAATCTTACTGCTTCAGCCCAAAGAGAAGGAGGTAGATGCTTTCCATGGAGAATACATGTTGCCATCTCTTTCAGTGATCTATTCTTCCTCTCAGGCACACCATTTTGCTGTGGTGTGTATGGAACTGATTGTTCCATTCGAATCCCCTCTGATTCACATAAATTCTGGAAATCTCTTTTGACATATTCTCCTCCTCCATTGGATCTTATTGACTTGATCTTCTTATTGAAACTGTTCTCAACCATAGCTTTAAAAATTTTAAAAGTTTCAAAAACTTCTGATTTTTTTCTCATGAAGTAGATCCAATATTACCTAGAACAATCATCAATAAAGGTCGGAAAATACCAGCAACCATTAATGGAGTTTGTGGGCATAGGTACATCTACATCACTGTGTATCAAATCAAGTGTAGAGACAACTCTATGAGCCTTCCCAACATCATACTTCTTTTCTGGATGCTTATCTACCAAGCACCCAACACATACTCCATCGGAAGTTTGGATGGAGGGAAAACCTTCAACCATGTTATCATTGTGGAGCTGCTTCATATATTTGAAATTGAGATGGCCAAATCTCTCATGCCAAATCTTGTTAGTGTTTTTAGCATGAGACACTAAATTTGTAGGAGGAGAAACATGTAAGAAATGTGAAAACTCATAAGCTTTGGTAGAGTGATTTGCAATACCTTCTGCTACAAGATTTCCAGTGGATTTTTCTGTAATCTCAACTGAGTCTGAATCGAATGTGACCCTCTTGGGAGAGCCTGTATGAGTCATCTGGTAAATAGATAATAGGTTAGCATCAAGGGAGGGCACATATAACACATTATTGAACTCACCATGCTTCGCTTTGACTGAGCCCCTTCCTTCTGTTGGAATCTTGGAATCATCTCCCATGTGAATATTAGGCCTCTTTGATAGTGAAATAGTAGAGAAGGATTCGTTAGAGGAAACCATGTGGTTGGAGGCTCCAGAATCTATAATGTATGCTAACGATGGAGAGATATTTGCTTTCAAATCATGACACCTTTCAGCATCTTCTGTCGGTGCTTATTCATCAAGCTTCTTTACTCTTGGAGGAGCAATGTTGTGCTACTTGAGAAGAGAGAACATCTCATCAAGTTGCTTCCTCATACAATGTTCTTCAGGATGGTATCCCTTTTCACAATACGAAGATAAATTCTTTTCAAATTTATTCTTTTTAGAGCTGGAGTCCCCTTTAGAAGCTTGCTGATTTGGTTTAGGATTTGAATCAGCTGCCTTTAGCTCCTTCTTCTTTGATTTTCCCTTTTCTTGCGCTTTGGAAAAGTCAGTAACCAAGAGAGCTTGATCTTTGGAATTCTGGATGACTCCTGTTATAACTAGATCTTGTTCTTAGTTGATTTTTTCTTTTTGTCCTAATTTTCAACCGTTGGTTTAAAATGATTTTACATTTTATGTTGATTTTAAGAATTTTTGACAATCAATAATTTTGGTTGGATTTAATGCTTTTAATGGTTGAATTATTTCATTATTTTAGGTTTAAGGTTTGTCTTTTGGGATTATTAGTTAATATGTACATCTTTGATCTTTCAGAAACTTATAATAAAATTTTATTCCAAGTTTTGATTCATAATCTAACTCTCATTTTTTAGTCCTTTGTCAAATATTTTCATGAGGAGATTCCTGTAGCAGCTTTGTTTTTCTTGTTTTTGTCATTGTCATTGGGAGCAGATTACGAGAAGGAAACCAATTCAGGAAAACCAAAAGAGTTTTTTGTCCACAACAGACTCATTCACAAAAACTCTCTCAATTTTGCAATAGCTATTATCATTTGAGAGATTCGAATTCATGTTTGTGGCATATTTTCATGATTTGAATTATTTAATAATTTCCTGTTTTAGTCACAAATTTGCAGCACGTATTTCGATCAATTGAAAGGGAATTTTGAAAAACCAAGAGAGGTTTTTGTTCATAACATACTCATTTAAAAAACCTCTCTCATTTTTTTCATAAGTGTCCCAGATCGAGAGATATAAAAGCATCTTTGAGACCCAAATTTTCAGAAATTCACCAAATTTCCCCAATTCCGATTTGTTATTTTTGGGTTAATTGTCTTTAAATATTTTGAATTTTCATGTAACTAATTGATGTAACTGTTTCAAATTTAGACCTAGAAGGTAGTTATGGAACTACTTTACTTTTGTAATGATAAAAGGAAGACAAACATACAGTTTTGGGGTGGGATTTTTCACTCAAGGAGAGGCTTTTGGAGCTTTGATTTCTCAAGCTAGCACTTATAACTCTTATGTAAGTGGATGACTACTACTGATTATATATAAACTAATAAGCCCTTTTACCTATCATGCTTTTTCATTTATGATCTGGTTGATTGCTGAGTCTACAATTTCATTTCATGTTTAAAGGTTTATTCATGTAAATGCTTATAGCCTGTGGATGAAGTTAGTGTTTCATGTGTAATGTTTATGGTTTATTTGAATGTGTTTGATCCCCAGTTTATCCAACTTGCATGATTCAGTTCTGTATTAGCTTGTTGTTGTTTATTTCCTCCTTGATTGATGAAGTTTTCAACCAAAACTAAAAACCAAAACCCTTAAAACCAATTTTATTTTATTTTTATTTGAGATTGTGTTGGCTTGTTCTTCTAGTAGTCTGAGAACAATTTATGGCACTAACATCTTTGGCGTCGTTGCCGGGGATGAAGCTGAAGTAAATATTCCCTGGGATATCATTATTCATCTGATTTTGAGAGGTGAACAAAGTTAGAAAATCTTTTAGACTACAATTTTTCACTGGCGACTCTATGATTAAAGATTCCACTACAAGGAGAATTTTGTTGACAGAAAAATGAAGAAGCCAAATGGAATGACTGGGTATCAACTTTTTACTTTCCTCCATGAGGCTTTGTTCTTATTCATCAGTTCTTTCCTGTCTTTCCCATTGCATGTCAAAATAATTATTTTTTGTTTTGTCTATTTCGATGATCATAAACCGTCAAGTACATATCCCTCTTTGAAAGAAGAAAATCTGCATTCTTCTTGTTTTATTGATGTTGATCCTATTCCTTCATTTGAAATACATGTGCAGCATGATACACATATACCCATATCTCTTGAAGCTGATTATTCTGGTCATCTTATAGAGAATAAATCCAATCTATTACCTTCTACCATCACTGCTGAAACTTGCGAACATCTTGTTGAACCTCATTTTCAACTCACAGATTTTCAGTCTAGACTCAGACAGAAGATGTTTAAACCTCTTAGGTTGCCATCTCTCTTATATCATTACCCTTCCTACTTTGTTGAATATCTTCCCCATTTTACTAGAAAAGACCATATTACAGCAGAGAAGCATTTAGAATCTTTTCATAATTTCATTGATAATTTTGAAATCATGCATGAGGATGTTGTCATGAGTTTATTTTCGAAATCCTTTGTTGGAGATGCTAGGTTTTGGTTTCAAAATTTAAAAGCCGATTCAATTGGATCGTGGGAAGAGTTACATGATATATTTTTGAAGTATTGGGGTAAGAATAAATCTTATGATCAATTTCTTTCCAAATTTTATAGTTTGAAAAGAGAGAATGATTAGCCAATTACTAAATTTAATTGGAGGTTTCAAAGTTTTTATATCAGTATGCCTCCAGAGATTAGACCTTTGGAAAAACTTGCTATGGTATATTATGTTATGGCTCAACATTCAGATCTTGTCTTTTTCCTGTTAGAAAGGAAATCATCATCTTTAAGACAATTGTTTGAGGATGCAAAAGGAGTGGAGGAGAACATCCGAGCTTGCAAAATGCTTCGAGATCAGGCTCATGTTGAAGATATACAAGCTTATGAACAGGAAGAAGAACGTAGGTATCATTCAGATTTAAGACAATTGTCTTCATCATTTTCAGATTTTCATATGAACAAGGATATAAATGATGCTTGTGTTGATTCTTCATATCAGTTTGCTGACTTTTTCGATTATAATATAGTTTTAGTGGATTATAGTAGAAATTTCTTAGTTCCTGCTATGAGATTATCATGTTATGAAGAAGAAGTTGCTGCTCTTCAGCCTCTTACTATTGATATAAGAAATAAGTTGCCATTCTTGACTTATGGTCCCTTTCAGAATTTTGTTTGTTTAAGTTTTGATCAAGGGTTTTATTTAAAGGTCAAGAAGCAGTTTGAAAAGGCCTTGGTTTCCATTATTGATCCAAAGTTTAAAAAGAACGACAATGGAGAGAAAGAGAATGCTTCACTTTATGATGAATATAATGAAGACATTGAAGTTTTAAATCAAAAATTTCATGATCCCGTGGCTTCTTTGATGGAGTTGTATTTTTCAAAGGTTTCTAATGCTCCAACTTTTGGCATACTTCCTATTTCCAATCATAAGTATCAGCTGCCTACAGACTCTTTATTGCATTTATCACATCTTTTGTGGGTTTTCTCAAACAGTAGCATGCATGGAATTATGATTCTCAGTCAAATGGTTTCTTGGCTTCACTGGAAGTATGATTACACTTGATTGGGTTGTTTCCTCTTATTATAAGTAGGAGTAAATAGCAGAATAAGCTCGCTAAACGAGCATGTAGATTCTTTTCAGTATGCTGGTTTGTAGCAGTATTTTGTCATTTCAAAGGTATGTGTTCAGAGTTTGAGAAAGTTGCAGAGATTTGGTAAATGACTCCATCACCCAATGAATAAGGCACAAGGTCTACAGGTTCTTGAAGCCTCACAAGGAGGACTTCATCCCACAGCAAGAGCCAGATGTTATAACTAGATCTTGTTCTTAGTTTATCTATTCTTTTTGTCTTAATTTTCAACCATTGGTTTAAAATGATTTTACATTTTATGTTGATTTTAAGAATTTTTGACAATCAATAATTTTGGTTGGATTTAATGCTTTTAATGGTTGAATTATTTCATTATTTTAGTTTTAAGGTTTGTCGTTTGGGCTTATTAGTTAATATGTACATCTTTAAGCTTTCAGAAACTTATAATAAAAGTTTATCCCAAGTTTTGATTTATAATCTAACTCTCATTTTTTAGTCCTTTGTCAAATATTTTCATGAGGAGATTCCTGTAGCAGCTCTATTTTTCCTGTTTTTTCCATTGTAATGGGGAGCAGATTACGAGAGGATGGAAATGAATTCAAGAAAAAAAAAGAGGTGTTTGTCCACAACAGACTCATTCACAAAAACCTCTCTCAGTTTTGCAACATCTATTATCGTTTGAGATATTCGAATTCATCTTTGTGGCATATTTTCAGGGTTTGAATTATTTAATAATTTCATGTTTTAGTCACAAATTTTCAGCATGTATTTTGATCAATTAAAAGGGAATTTTGAAAAACCAAGAGAGGTTTTTGTTCATAACATAGTTATTTAAAACAAACTCTCTCATTTTTTGTATAGGTATCCCATATCGAGATATATAAAGGCGTCTTTGAGACCCAAATTTTCAGAAATTCACCAAATTTCCCCAAATCCGATTTGTTATTTTTGGGTTAATTGTCTTAATGATTTTGAGTTATCATGTAACTAAGTGATGTAACTGTTTCAAATTTCAACCTAGAAGGTAGTTATGAAATTACTTTACTTTCGTAATGATAAAATGAAGACAAACATACAGTTTTGGGGTGGGATTTTTCACTCAAGGAGAGGCTTTTGGAGCTTTGATTTCTCAAGCTAGCACTTATAACTCTTATGTAAGTGGATGATTGTTATTGATTATATATAAACTGATAAGCCCTTTTACCTGTCATTCTTTTTCATTTCTGATCTGGTTGATTGCTCAGTGTACAATTTCATTTCATGTTTAAAGGTTTATTCATGTAAATGCTTATAGCATGTGGATGAAGTTAGTGTTTCATGTGTAATGTTTATGGTTTATTGGAATGTGTTTGATCCCCAGTTTATCCAACTTGCATGATTCAATTCTGTATTAGCTTGTTTTTGTTTATTTCCTCTTTGATTGATGAAGTTTTCAACCAAAACTAAAAACCAAAACCCTTAAAACTAATTTTATTTTATTTTTATTTGAGATTGTGTTGGCTTGTTCTTCTAGTAGTCTGAGAACATATTCTGGCACTAACAACTCCCATTCAAATCAATTTGTCGTGTTCTTTAATTAAAGACTCGGAGAATGAATCTAAAGAAGGGAGTTTCCAATTAGGAAAACTTTCCCGCTTGGAATGAAACATAGAGACATAAACATAGTACTCAGGACCTAGTTTTCTAAGTATGGAAAGGAAATTTTGCTTATCCTTCCACTCTATCATGCATTGTATGCATTGTAGCACTAGAGACTTGAATTTGGAGAAGAACTGCTCAATAGTATCGAAACTGCTGGGATGTAAAGATACCAAATCATTCTCCAAAATGTGTCCCTGAATCTCATCTTGTTTGTTAAAAAAGCTATCAAGCTTCTCCCAGGCTTCTCTGGGAGTCCTCAATCCTTCTAGATGATAGAGGAGATCTCTAGAAATATAAGTACATAAGTACCCGAATGCTTCATCACAAAAATTTAGGAACTTGTTCCGCTCTACTGGCTGATGAGGCTCGACCTCCCATCCATGTATGATATTGTGGTAGACATGCTTGCACAAGGCTAGTTGCATATCGATCCTCCAATCAAGGTAATTGTAAGTTGTGAGGATCCGTGGTTTAGGAGTTTGAGAACTCATAATTGCTTCGGCAGGGAGACTGCAAATACTTCTTTCAAGCTACAAGCACCTGTCAATTTCACTGCAAATAACACTAAAAAATATGAACTGTTAGAATCATGATTTCCCTCCCGACATGAACATGTTTTCAGGGTCTTTCATTCCCCCTCCACTGCTCTAAGTGAATCCAGAGCTAGCAAATTTTCATAGGGTACTTCTATGGAAACCCAACTGCTGCTGATGTTCGATGGGGAGAAACAATCATGAAACCTGCTTGAGATGGATCTGATACCATATTAAAATTCGAATGCCATTTAGATCTTCAAGAAGAGAGTTTTGATAATGTTTGCATCAATTGAATTGAGAATGAACATACAAATTAAGCAAAACAAATCACACAGGATACAGACAAGTATTGCTCAGGAATTTACAGTATATTCATCATAATGATATCTTATGTTACAATGTAGTTTACATAGGTAGAATTCGAATGAATGAGTAATGAATTTGAATCATCCAAGTGGATAAGATTGTATCTAACTGAATCTCTAACTGAAGGTATCCCAATCAATATCGGAGTCCAAATAGACAACACCCCGATGACCAATAACTCCAACAAGTAGTAACAACTAGTTAACTCAGTGCAGCTGAGTGTGGTAGGTAGGTAAAGCGCTCCTCCCCATGCAACGATGCATTATCCATGCATTAGTAGTGCTATCCTAACTGACAGTGAAGTAATTGAATGTAATTGGGGGCTAACTAAGACTAACTAGTGCTTACACCAACTAACTGAAGTAGGTTGGTGCCAGGACTCCCAGTGGCTCCTAAAATGTAGGGATTGGTCTAGGAGGCACCCTAACTTATGCATGCACATGCATTAAGTTGAAGCTAACCTCCAGTAGTGTTCTCCACACTTCAATGACTGGTACATGTGGCCCCATTGGGCCAAGTGGACCCAATTGCACTAGTGGACCCATTTAATTAATTTAAGGTTCCTAAGTTAGGAAATTATTAATCTAACAAACATTTGGCCAAGGGAGGATTAATAATCCTAACATATTGTCATCATATATTTAACCTCACTTTAGCTGCTTGGGTTTTGTGCTCTTCGGCTCATGACTTAGTCAGTTCAGGAGCGGTTTGTATTGGTCCAGATACCAACAATATCGCGAGTATCAGGTAGTGATAGGTTTACTGACTGAGGCTGCATCTCGGGAGATTCGTGACTTGGTAGTATTCATGGACTCTTAGCTAGAGGTTTTTCATTTAAACGACGTTTATACCATCATGAACCCCACACTTCTTCATCTTTTCCGAAAAGTACGTTTGTTAGAAAGGTCATTTGATTTCATCACTTACAGACATATCTGTAGGTTTGACAACACGGTTGTTGACTCATTAGCTAACTACATTTTAGAGTGGTAAATCGCCCATTCATAACTTTTTAAAAAATATGGTCCATTGTGAAATAAAATAAACTGTAAAAGACACATAAAAACTCATGTAAATATAATTTTCTATTTGAAGCACATATGAACATCGTAAATAAGTCTGTATATATATAAAAAAAGTGTTTTTACAAAATATGGTCACTAGACCCCATCTGAAGCACTCTGTCTTTCAGGTATACAAAATGGAAAAATACTGAATCTAGCTAAGATTTCGGTGATACATCATGCAAACCACCCTAATGGTGCTCATGGTAGCACATAATATCCGTTGCTACCCTACGTAGCAAGCGACTGAATTGGCCCGACACTCCAACCGTGTGTCTCTAATACCTCCTATGGAGGCCATCTATCACAGCATCTAGTATGTACAAAGTCAACCGACCAAGGTTCTCCTCTCGCTCGGTTAACTCATCGTCTCCCGGATGCACAAAGTGAGCTCCCACTCGCCTATCCGTTGGGGATGAACCCCCAGCCCGAGCATCTCCAACATCCACATGGAAACAGTAGGTCTCATCATCATCTATAAAAGTTATAAAACATGAAAATATAAAAATAATCAACATCTTGAGCATTTTTCTTACCAATATTACCCCACTGAGCACCCATAGGTAATGGTAAATTCGAATCCCCTCGAAATTCAGTCCCAGCATAATCATAATCCTTAATCATGAGAATTTGGTCGTTCAACCAATGGAAGAAGGGGGCCCCGTATTTGACCTTGGCTCCACCACCTCCAGTGCAAGCCATTATCTCCACACACCGCAGCATGTGTGGGTCTCAAGCTCTCAGATTAGTAAAAACCACCCGTGGTCTCAAGAGAGGTACCCTCCTGAATAAGAAACATGCCAAGATAGTTCCATACCCAAACTGTTTGATCTCTCGTTACCGACTTTTCATCAGCTGATCTTTGAACATGGGAAACACTGTGGGTGCCATGGCCTCCAGGGCATACAAAATATGTGCCTGAGAATCTTGATGAGCCCCTTGGCTCCCAATGACCCTCTACATAGTGAAGAGAATGACTCGAAGTGGTAAGTCCCTCACATCCTTTATCGGGATCTTCTTACCTGACATCTTGGTGCTTGGATAGCAGTGATGAACTATAAGTTCTTGTGTGATAATGTCTCCCCCTTGGGATCCTGTCAATGAAATAGATGCTCCACACCTGGATAGTCCCATTAGAAAATAAATGTCCTCCACCTCTACAGTGAGAATGTGCCCCCCCACCTCAAAATGTTGTTGTTCTGGGTTCCACATCCGCAAAATGTGCTCCATTAGTTGTACATGTGATATCATACTGGGAGTGTGGAAGAAATTCAAGAGGCCACAACCCAGTAGAGAATTTATGGAAATCACATATCCCGCATCACAGGTATCATCATTTTCGTGTTTCGTCTTTCCAAATCACCATTTTGGACAAAATGACCTATCAAAAATAGCCAATTGAGCATTTAGACACACATTCAATCTTTAAAAATGCCTAAAATATTATATTTTGGCTAGGGAATCCATGTTTTGGGCATGACGGATGGCACCGCTCCTTTCCCCTTATGACAGAGTGATGCCACCACCTGTGCAAGCTTAAAAAGTGTCATTCTCATCGGGCACCGCGTCTCCCGCAAAGGCTAGAAGTGTTACCCGGGATGCATTTTTTATGCTTGGCTTAAAAGCCCCAAAACTCAATAAAAGTGCATGAAATTGAAAAATGAAAACCATGAAAATGAAGAGAAGGTTTCTAGCTCTAATACTAACGGCTCGAAAAATGGACGGGTAACAGCTCCGCAATCTCCAACTAAAATCTGCACACAAATTCTCCCTAATTCTCTCCAAATTTGGTAAATGGTAAATAAAATATTTTTTTACTATTTACTTTGGCTTTTATAAAAATATTTTTAGAGTTATTATTTTATTTTAATGTTTTTTAAATCATTTTATTTAAAAAATGCCCTTTCTATAGTTATAAAAGTCAATTTTTAAATATTTTTGGGGAACTAATGGTGTTTTAAAAAAGTTTGTGCAGGGGCAAAAGCAAACAGTATTGACTATGGGTAACTTTGTTTTTGACTTTTTCATACTCCCATAAAATAGAAAAATTCATTGAGCGCTTATTTCGACACTTCGATCGTGCTCTTTAAACCTAGTATCAAAGCTCCAATTCATTTTTTGCTTCTTTTCAAGCTCGTTAAACACTCTCATCGCGAAAAGAAACCCTAATGGAGTCTTCTTTAAACTCTTTTCGAGCTCCTTAAATGTGAAAATATTGTTGAACGGACTTGTCTTCTTCACGCTCGTAAAAGTACTTAAAGAGTTGTCGTTTAGATGGTAGTTTACCCCTTTTTTGGTTCGGATTGACTAGTTACGAAAAATGAACACTCCATCCAATCATGACTGGAAGAGTTGTCTTGGGTATTGTTTTATACTTTTTTGGGCCGTAGAGACTAAATTGTATGAAAAAGGACCCTTTAGAGTCTTCTTCCATTTTCGTTCAGACTCTCTAAACATGAATGATACTGAGTTATCTTTCAATGGACTCGTTAAATCAAACATTGAAATACCGTCTTCTGGAAACAAACCCCTCCTTTCTTAGGTTCATGAAATATATGAGAATGGACTTTTCTTCGAACAAGATACAACGAGTGTGTTTTACCCTCTTTAGACTTGTAAAAACAAAAAGAGGCACTCATCAATCATGATGGGGAAATTAAGGGAAGGGAACTATTTCATTTTGCAAATACATGGCAGTTAGTAGTCACCTTTGAACATGGCACTTGTCTGCCTCTCATTCAGTCAATTGGGTATTCAACTGAATTCCAAATCGATCCACTTTCATGAGTCATGTCACTCCTTTGATTCTTTCAAAGAATGCATTGTCCACCACTGCATTATGTCTTGGTATCCGCTTGGTCTAGTCAATGCTGCCAAGTCTTTAGTTGTGCCTCCCGATGTTTAAAGGGAAGTTGAAAATTTACCTCTGCAGTCAAAACAACCTTTGTGTCAGTACCTTTTGAGTCAGTCCTATGGTTACATTATATACAAAATTCCAGAACTCTGTTCCGAGTTTCGTGTCGTCGATGTGGGATTCATCATGACCCTCCTTCGACGAGACTATTCCTGTCGACATCAACTCATCATCCAGGAATTAGTCTTAGAAAAAAGTTTAGTACCTTGAGGTCTGTATGAATCAATGAAAGATTCTCTCGCTCTTGACATAGGTTCACATCATTAACCTTTGATCGATATATTTGATTGAGTGTTCGACATCAAATCATCTATTCGCACTCAGGAGATTGTACTAGGGTACCTTGGGAATCATTTACCTCAATGGTGATTTCCTTCGCACTTTTTAATGGTTCACATAATTGACCGGTAATCAAGTGGTTTCCATGTTCGACATCAAAACATTATAATCACATGGATAGAATAGTACTTTTTGGAAGATGAGACGAAGACCTTGGGTATCTATTAAAAGTACTCATTGCTTTCCCCAGGTTGCGATGGAGTATATTGTATAAGTCCTAGCATGGATCCAAATTTGTATGGTCATGGTTGTGCTCAAATTTATGTTCATTTGACATAAATATATGTTGTATGTCTGGTAGCTATGTCCAATTTTGAGTCCTCTATCGCATGGATCTGCGTTGTATTCTAGTATCCATGTTTGTTTATCTCTCTCATGGATCTGCAGCCATGATGAGGAGACATTTGAATGAGTCAAAAGTATTGATGTATTGTAGATGCCTGGTTGATGATGATCTTTGATCAAGTGAATTCTTGCCTCGAAGTGATAAATTACTCTTTCAAAGCTCTCGCCTATTGTATACCTCTAACCTCATGCTTTGGGGGGCATTCTGTTGCACATAAATCTCGTCACCATCATGTGTTGAGGCCTGAAACATTAGTAATTTCCTTGAAATCCCAAATTGTGAAGTGAAATACTGGCCTAGACTTTAGTTTTACATATAAAATTCCAGCACCTCCTTTTCCCTTAAGGCAAGAGGCATTACCTTCTTCAGTAATGCCTACTCTCTCTTGATAGTAAACGGTGCCACTGCTTATTCCCCTTTTTTAAAGTGTGGTTCCTACCTGGTAACGCTCTGTCATAGTGGGAGAAAAGTGGTTCCCGATGTAAAAGGTGAAAAAGATAATATTCCATGAAGCTTCTCGAAGGAAGACTTCATGGCACCCTCATCCCTACTCATGAGGACCACTTGGAATCGAGATCCATCCTTTTTGGATCTCCCTTCCACCTCAACCATACCTATCCTCCCAAGGCCTATAAAACCTGGCTCATACCCCATGGTTGAGAGGGAGAAATGTTATGATGTTGCACTGAGGTTCTGGCCAAATCTAGGGTGAGCATAGAGGCAGCAACTTGGAGCTTTTCTGGCCAAATCTAGGGTGAGCGTAGAAAGAGCAAGTTGGAGCTTTTGAGGACAAGTCATTGGCATGTGAAGTAGCATCACAACACTAAGGAAATGGTTGTAAGCTTTCTTCTTCATTTTTAATGAAAAGTTGGTTCCTTTCCCGTAAAACGTATTATGTTATAATCATTAATTTTGCTATTGGATTCCTTAGTTACTGACATAGAATTGTGGATTATATTCTGGTACCTTTGATCTTGTTTACTTGTTTGATGTGAGTGTGCAGGTACATACGTGGAGATTCATCACCATATGAGACAACTACATCTAGGGAAAGTCTTTCATCTCTATTGTTACCCGTTTGCTCTAGATCTGAACCATTCAGACTAGAGGAAATAATCTTGTATGCAAGAGGTGAAATATTCCTAGTAACAACTCCTATACATCCTAGCTGCTTCAATGAACCAAAATGTATCTAGTAATTGCGCATGCCACATATCACCAAAGATTGTTTTTGGTCCAACAAAACATATACAAATAATAACCAGTCAATATTGTCGATATGGAGAACATGATGGATTTACTGGATAACACTAGCCATGCGAAACCGTTAGAGAATGTTCTTGAGAGATTTTAGGAAAAATGAACAATCTGGAAACATAAGCATCTTAATAAAAATCATTGTGGCATACACCAAAATAGACAATCATCATCTGATCGACAGGTGCCAACTTCCAAATAAACATTAATTCGATAGAATGAATTATCTGCAACCGGAATACAAAAATATAGGGTACCTGTGACACGTGAAGAATTTCATTAGTGTTGTAATCACTGATAAATTAATGAAAACAAGAGTTAATCATGGCACTCCTGTAGAATCTTTGATTCTACAAGGGTGTCTATAACTGTAACACCTCGGTTTTGACCCTGTTTGCATGAAAGTATATATGATGTAAATATTATATTTAATCATGGTGTGGATGTTCGGGTACACATGGTACTCCCAAAAGACCGAACACCTTCAGCAACCACTTCACACAAATAGATCACAGATCAACACACCGATGTTTGTCACGTGGTTAAAACCCTCGAGAGGGAAACAATCCACGGCCCCATCCAAATAGCTACTTGGAGCAATTTATTATGAAAAAGAAAGAAACTTACATGAGCTTCTCATAATCGATCAACTAGCCAAGGACTCTCTATGCTCTTTAAATAGAGATCATAGACCAATCAAGTGTTAAGCCACGGATCAATGGTAGGTATGATCTAAGAGAAGTTGAAACGTCGGATCACTCTATGTCTAGAACATATCGTCACCGTCGGATTAGAATATTTATAAATGCATACTAATGCATACTAAAGAAACACACTTTTACCTAACAGATATATTACACAAGTTGATCTTAACTAACTCCTAAGTGTCTAAATATCCTAACATCTCCCCTTAAGAACAACTTGAGATAGGATTGAAGGATTTGCAAAAGTGACACTATTAGGAGAAGTAAGGAGGCATTAGAGCCTATTCCCCCCTTAAGGACACATTCCTGAACTCCTAACATAGACCAAAGTTTAGAAAAGTTCACTTCTGTAAGAGACTTGGTGAAGATGTCTGCAACTTGATCATCTGTAGGGCAATAGAGAACTTCAATAACACTATCATGAACAAGATTTTTGATGAAGTGCATGTGTAGCTCAATGTGTTTGCTACACTGATGTAGAACTGGATCTTTGGCAAGCTTGATGCCACTCTGATTGTCGCACCAAAGTGGAGTAGGCTGCTGCTGCTCGAATCCAAACTCTGAAAGGACCTGTCGAAGCCATAAAGCTTCCTAACTAGCATTAACTGCGGCTCAATATTCTGCTTCTGCTGAAGAAAGAGCAAGAGCTTGTTGTTTCTTACAAGCCCAAGTGACAGGTCCAAATCCCATACTAAAAACATAACCTGCAGTAGACTTTTGATCATCAGGATCGTCGGCCCAATCTGAATTAGTGAAGCCAACCAACAAAGGTTTCCCCCCTGTACTGTAATGAATCACAAAATGAATTGTGCCTTGAATATATCGAAGTATTCTTTTTGTTGCTTTCCAGTGACTTTCATGAGGAGTTTGCATATAACGGGAAACATGACCAACGACAAAGGAAAGGTCAGGATGGGAATGAGTCAAGTATAAAATACTACCAACACGCTGACGATGCAAGGTGGCATCTACTTCAGGGGAAGTACAAGTGGCAGAAAGTTTGACTCCAGACTAGAAGGGAGAAGGGGCTAGTTTACAATCTTCCATGTGGAAGCGACGAAGAAGGTCACAAGCATGCTTAGACTGGGAAAAAAATATTCCTTCTTTGGTTTGCAAGACTTGGAGACCAAGAAAATAATGCAAATGTCCTAAGTCTGACATTTCAAAATTTTGCCTAAGACTAGATTTCACATGGGTTATAAGTTTAGGGTCACTACCAGTAAGGATAAGATCATCAACATAAATAACAAGTATGATGAGATGGTGTCCTACTTTCTTGGTATAGACATTGGGGTTAGAATGGCATCTAGAAAAACCAGTGTCAAGGAGAAAGCTATCCATTTTGTCATACCAAGCTCTAGGAGCTTGCTTAAGGCCATAGAAGGATTTCTTAAGGAGACAAACAAGGCTAGAGTTATTCTGAACATATCCAGGAGGTTGTTCCATGTAAATTTCCTATTGTAAATCACCATGTAAGAAGGCAGACTTGACATCCATTTGATGGACTTCCTAGTTATGTAAGGCTGCAAGGGAAAGAACAAGGTGGATGGAGTTCATTTTTGCTACAGGGGAAAAGGTTTCATTGTAGTCAATCCCTTCAACTTGGGAAAAACCTTTGGAAACTAACCTTGCTTTAAGTCTTTCAACACTTCCATCTGATGCATACTTAGTTCTGTAGACCCATTTACATCTGACAAGTTTTCTTCCTTTTGGAAGAGGAATGAAATCCCAAGTATCGTTTGCCATTAAGGAACGATATTCTTCATCCATAGTTGCATCCCAATCTTGATTTTCCTGAAGCTTCTGCAAAAGTTTTTGGATCATGATTCTCGAAAACTTGAGCCAAAAGAGAAGAGGCTCGCTGAAACTGAGAACGTGTTCGACATTGATCTCTAGGATCACCGGCAAGATCATTAGCTTCTTCACATGTTGAACAGACCCATTGAGGAAGTATTGGTGTTGGTGCAATTGGAGGAACATGAGCAGGCGGAGGTGTATTTTCATCCTCACTGTCATCATCAGAAACTGGAGTTGGAAACCTGTCAAGGAAGCTGGAAGAAAAAGAAGAAGAAGGCACAATCGTCGAATCAGGTTCGCAGGCCAAAGATGGCACACCTGCCAAGTTAGGCTCGCACGCCAAGAGATTTTCATCAAATTTAACATCTCTTCTAATGATTATATCATGAGAATGTGGCTAAAGAAGTCTATAACCTTTTACATCTTCAGAATATCCAACAAATATGCACTTTTCACTTTTAGGCTGCAATGCTTTCCGTTTTTCATCCGGAATGTGAGCCCATGCTTCACAACCAAACACACGAAAGCGACTTACATTTGGTTTAATTTTAATCCATGCTTCTTTCGGTGTTATACCCTGTAAAACTTTAGTGGGTGTGTGATTAACTATGTAATTTGCACAATTTATGGCCTCAGCCCAATATTGAAGACTTAGTCCCTTAGATTGGATCATACAATTAGCCATTTCTTTTAAAGTGTGGTTCTTCCGTTCAGCTACACCATTTTGTTGTGGTGTATATGGAACAGTGTGTTGTTGTTGGATTCCTTGTTCAGTTCAAAAAGTAGTGAACTTGTTGTTAACATATTCTCCTCCATTGTCAGATCTTAACTTAATAATTTGATGAGCAGATTGTTTTTCAACAAGGGCCTTGTAGGCCAAGAACATGTTAAATACTTCGCTCTTAAGTTTTAGGAAGTAAACCCAAGTGCATCTGGAGTAGTCATCAATGAAAGTTAAGAAATATTTGAAACCAGAAAAGGAAGCAGATGGAAGAGGGCCACACAAGTCACTATGCACAAGCTCCAAGGGAACCGAGGCGTGCCAAGAGGCACGTTTGTCAAAACTGTATCAATGATGTTTTTCGAGTACACAACCGGAACAAACACCATCCTTGCAAGATACCAGTGGAAGACCAGTCACCATATTGTCTTTACATAATTGTTGCAATGAGCGATAATTTAAGTGACCAAATCGCTCATGCCAAAGTTTGCTCAAGTTATCACTATGAGCAACAAAAACTGAAGGAAAAGGTGATGACCCAAAGCTGTTAAATTTGTACAACCTGGTAATATCATCAACAATTCCAGTAGCAAGGATATTTTGAGGATTTTTAAAATCCTTGATTACAACTTGGTGAGGTGTCAACGTCACAGTTTTACCTTCACCTGAATGAGTAATTTGATAGACTGATAACAAATTACAGGAAATTTTTGGAACAGATAGTACAACTGTTGGGCTTAGGGCAGACCCGGGTTCTATACTTTTGTCTTCGCACCAACAAAAGACCCACAGTGTTGGCCCTTTCGGCAATAACCTGCGAACAAGTTGCAGTCTCACCTGAAACAGCTATGGGGTGCCGCAGAATTAGGTTTCTGCAAGCAGAGGAGGGATATTACTGTACCTTTAGCCTTTAACAACTAATGATCATACAATACAGCTCTTTGAAAATCACTTATATACCTTCGCAGTTAGATAACAAACAATGTCTTGCTTAACCCTTAACTGGGAATTCACGGCGAAGTTAGTATTTTAGCAATGATCTTAATTATCAGTTATTCTACTTATCAATGCATAAAAGAACATAACAGAAACAACACAAAAGAACCACAACACAAGATATAACGTGGTTCACCCCCAGTTTAGGGGCTACGTCCACAGAACTGTGTTTTATTCAACTCTTTTACAAAAACCCTAGTTCTGATCTGCGCACTCAGCTGCAGATCCCTTCAATTCCTCAAGCTGCGCACTAAGCTGCAGATCTCTGCGCACATAGCTGCAGATCTTCTTATTCACCCAAAAACCCTCTGCGCACTCAGCTGCAGAGGTCGTCCACACACACAGCGGGGACTTAACCTTTCTTACAAAACTAGCCTTAGCTTCACATCAATTCATCTTACATCAAAAGCCTAACTAGACTTTTTTACAAAAGTGCTTATTTATACAAGTGCACTTATTACAAAACCATGGGCACCCCGAACCCTAAACCCTGTATTTAAACCCTAGGTTAATTACAAAAAGAGGGCTTTGACTCAACCCCGACACCCCTAAGACTATTTTTGAGTCGCAACTCCGCTTACAAACTTCCACAAAAACCACGAAGTTACCAAAATTAAGGACTGTTAAGGTGCGCACCCCAAAAACATCACTGAATTGACCATTTTCTACTGGAGCTGTTCCAAATCCTACAACACTTAGAGATCTATCATCACCAACAAATATTTGTTTGGTGTTACATTCATGCATAGTAGAAAAGATGGCTTTATCCTTAACCATAAGATAAGATGCTCCAGAATCAATGATCCATTCAATTGAAGTAGAAGAAGAAGATGTAGTATAAGAGTAACCAGAAGCACAAAGCGCATGTCCATGAGAGGTAGATTCTGAAGACGAATCTAGGCTGATGTGTCACTTCTTCATTGCTGCTTCCAAGGCTGTCATCTTCTTAAAACACTTAGATTCATCATGATTATCTTTCCGACAAAAATTGCAATGACGCTCAGTCTTCTTTCCTTTTTGCTTGGATCCTTTGTCATTTTTTAAAGAAGGAGCTGACTGAGAGGGTTTAAGACCCTTGTTGTTTTGCTTATTATTGCGAAAATTCTGTTTCTTAGGAGGATTGGACTTTTCTTGCTATTGGGACAATAAGGCTTTCCCAGATGTATCTGCATTGTTAATTATTCCAAGATGAATGAGCTTATCTTGCTCTCTAATTAAGGAATCACAAAAGGATTCAAGGCTAGGCTCTTGATAACTAGCTGCAGTCAAGGATTCTTTCATGGAGTAGAATGTAGATACAAAAACAGAATATGCAGGTCCAAGTTTTGAAAGAATATGATAAATACATTGTTTGTCTTCTTTCTTAATCTTGCATTCTGCACATAATAGTCTAAGAGTTTTATACTTAGATAAATAGTCTTGAATGCATGAAAAATCATTTGGATTCAAGGAAAGCAAATCATTCTCAAGTTAATGACCCCAAATTTCATTGTGTTTACCAAACACAAATTCCAACTTTTCCCAAGTGAGATTAGGTTCATCAATTCCATATATGTGGAATCGCAAATCAGTAGAGATTGACATCCCAATCAATCCATGAGCTTCATCACGTTTATTTGCCCATTTAATTTTCTTATCATCATCAGTGGGTTCTATTTCTTTCCCTGAGGTTATCCTGAAAAGTCCCCTACTTTGCAAAACATCCTCCATACGAGATTTCCATGAGAAATAGTTAGAAATTGTAAGTATAATATCACAAGGGGCGGCCATAGTATAAATAATGGCTGAAAGAATAGAAACTAACTGTCTGGATGCAAAGAGGTTGAAAAAATATGTGGTTTTAAAAAACACGGCACTTAAAACTGATTCTAGATGATGAAGTTATGCTTGATCAAAGAAAATGTTGAAGATGTCTCCTGTCAAAAACCCAAAAATTTCAAAAAAATTCAAATTTTTAAATTAGCATATATCATATTAAATACAGTCATTAACTATTTGATTAGTTTATGTTACTAGAACTGTACTGAATGATCTTTTGATTATGCTTCATTTTTTCTTTTTTGAGCAGTTTCTTTTCAGGTATTGACTGTTTCTCTGTTTGCGACACAAGGTGGGTTTGTCATGAGGGACAAGGCTTACTTAGCTTTCAAGCTAATGCATAAAGTTCCTTCCGTTCCGTTCTTACAGATAACAGGTAAAACATTGGCTGTTACAAGTAAAAGAAAATTTGAAGTCTTCAAGTACAAGATTGTTTGCATTCCAAAGTTCAGGAAGACATTAGTAGCTCAGCTCATAAAAGTACTTTACTGAGGTGATTTCGTCATTTGATATTTATTCTAGAACGAAGTAGCTTTATAAAATCTATGTTTGATGCCTTGCTTGATATCTATCAAAAATTATCAAAGCTATCAGTACTACAGGATTCCTTTTTCTTTTTTTAAGAATTACATACTAGAAAACAAAACTCACTAGTTTATGTTTCAAGAAAAATTACTTTGTAAAATGTAGAATAAGGAATTTACATGTTTTTACTTTAATTTCTAACTATTGACTGGTAGGAATCATACTCACTCTAAAGGAATAGACCTCATTTTCAAACCACTCAATTACTCATTTAGGCTTGACTTAGATCTGAAGGTTATCCAACTGAAAAAATTAGACATTAATATAAATCAATCAAAGAAGGTATAATTTAAAGTTTCAAGTTTCACTAATACGTTGATAAACCATCTCTTATAAGACTTCACACTTACATGGGATAAGTTCTAAGTAAAAATAGTTATCTAAATCCCGATAATATATTTATCAAATAATTAGCTGCCCTTTCCTTGTGTAATCATTTGTCAAACTTAGGTGAATATGGATAAACCATATAGGTTAATACTATAATGCAATAGTTACCAAGGTTGGATCCACCTCCTCCTCAAAGTTGACTAATAGTACATTATATAATTACAACACAATATTTGATATAATACTTGTGAGAAATAAAATTCCTACTTATCTATAGGTACTATACTTCTTTCTTAAAATAATGTTACCACTTAATCTTCCAAGACTACAAGGGTTAAGTGTTGAGATAGTCACTCACCTGTATGAACAAGTTATATCCAGTCTAAGCCACTTTAAGTTTGTTAGTCATACTAAAAGGTTAACTCTTAAGTCCTTACCTTGGACATTGTAAGTTTACAAATAAATCAATATTAATGCACTTACCCTTCTAGTTATAGTGCTATATATTTTTTTAAGTTTAAAATAAATACAAAACATCATAATACAAGGTTCCTCGTTATAAAATTGGCTATACCCAAGATCAATTTAGTATTATCATTTGATTTGATTATATGGGTGACCAAAATAGATGTAACGTAGTGCATGATTTTGTAAACTTACTTTTTGATGGGAGGTTTCACAACAAGGTTACGTATCAACTAATATTATGATAATGTTTTTAATTATAGGTTGACTTAGCCAGGATTAAGGTTTCACTTTTGGAGATTGCCAATGATTGTCCCAAAAGCTCCTTCGTGATTGCACTCCTCCAAACTATGGAGAGATTACCCACCGTGGATGAATTATTAACTGGGTGTCGTGGCTGCATGTGAGCCAAGCCTTCATGTATTTAAATACCTCACTTATAACCCTAGCTCTATACTCTCCTTCGCCTTCGGGCTCTGGCTCCTTGGTTGTTCTGTGAGAGGAATTCGACCGCGATTCTCCTGTGATGGCTCTAACTGTCAAAGGTTTCTTCTTACGGGTTAACCTGTCCATTGCAATGTTGTGAAAGTTGTTTCAGGTTCCTTGTTGCTCGCCTGCGTTACTTGTTTTCTTTTTCTACCCGCTGCTTCCATTTTTAACTTCAACCCTTCGACTGAGCCAGTTTATTATTCTTCATCAGTTTTTATGGCTCAAGGGTTGTTTTACTGTCAGCGTACTGGGGGTTTTAAATGTTGTTTCCTTGCAAGAGATTCGCAGTCTCCTTGTTCGTATTTGTGGCTGGTCGCTACACCTCTGCTCATGACTTCCTTTTCCTGGGTATCAAAAAAATTATCTTATTTTAAATTTTTTTGAAGCTAAAATTAAAGTTTAGCAGTACATCTCTTTGTTGTTTTGATAAATATAAAATCATTGATTGTATACTGGTTTCGCAGGTATGGCCTGCTCATCTTCTGTGTTGCAACGAGGCTGTGTGGTTGCGGCGACATGGGGCACGGTAAGCCCTGGTTCCTCATGGCTCCTTCATCTTATATAAAGCCCTTATGGGTAAAGAGGAACTGGTCGTGTTGCAGCCTGTTTAGCCTTCGTGGCTTTTGGTTATTTACCTTGAATGTTTATTTACTGTAACCATCGTTGGGTTTTTAAACCCTAGCTCTATGGCAGAGCTCTCTGGCTTCGGCCGTGAACATAAAATTTTGTTTTTAACATTACAATGTTTAGACTAAAGTATAGGCTGTTACGGCCGTGAGCTTAGGATACCGAATTTAACTTTACAGGTTTTAACCTTGTAAATTTTGGGATGTTAGGGTTTTACCCTTAAATTAACAGCATAATTGTTAATGTTATTTTCTTACAACAGTCTTGGTTTATGTTATAATACTGATATTTATTTTGTTATAAGGATTGCAATGGATTAATGAAGCTTGACAGTGACACTTTAGTTACAACATTTATAATGTTATTTATAATATGCCTCTGTTTTGTTTATGAGGTTGTGTAGTTCTTTTTACTGAAGCTTCATAATCTTACAATCAATCCTTATGCTTGATTAGTATCAGTATGATATTGTACTTGCATTTATATGTATATATACATAAACATTCCTTCTAACATATAAACTGTTAAGGTTATTATAATATAATTCTAATACAGTGTAAATAAAACACCTAAAACCCTAAAGGATCAATTCAAACACCTGCTGTGTTTTTGTTCCTTACAGGTAAAGCAATTTCTGTAGGATTATGTTCTTTGCTTTAGTTGTTATATAAAAAAAAACTTCTTAAATTAAATATAGGGTTATACCCTTAAACAATTATCTTAGCTATGGATACTATTTTTCTTTTCTTTATTCTTGATCATGTTCTATTATTGTAATTTTAACTTATTATAAGAAAATCTGTTGTTAAAGAATCTTTCAGCTTATTGCTAAACACATTTAATGTTAAGATTTTCTGTGCTAGCTTATTGTCCCGTCTTCTATAAATATCAGAAACTGTAATGCAGGTGCATATATTTTAAATTAGATAAGCTTCTTATACTATTAATACATTGTACTATTATCTTCGAGTATTATTTAATTATTTTGTAAGATACAGAGTATAAACTATTTATTTGTTTATAAATCTTGTTTTATCTATAGATAATATATAATCATTCCAAGTTGCAATAATATTAATATAACATTAATTTAGTATTACATTAGTAATACTTTATTATCATTAGCAAGATAAGTATATTGTTATTAATATAATAACAAGATTACTACATTTGTAAATACAATTATTTCTAAGGTTATTATGGTCATTCAAAGTCTGTTTCAATTTATCTATTTAATTATAAAGACTGTGTAAATCTACATAATGCTCATATAATATCTAAGTTCTAATTTATATATATATAATAACATTCATTTACTACATAAGAAAGTGGAATAACAGTTTTGAATTCTGTTTAAGCTATAGCTGTAATTACAAGAAAATTCAGTAAAAACATTTGTCTGCATTCTTAGCCTACATGGAGACTAACACTACTAGGTTTTTAACTGTAGAATCAAACCAATAGGTAAAATACATCCTACTGTTAGAATTATCTCTTTCCACACTAGAAGGTTAAATTCTTGCAAACTAGCAGATAACAATTATAAGCTTTAAACAACAGCATTACTTAGTCTATCAATTTATTTCCTTCAGCTAGCATTTACTGTAATTAAGGATACAGTAACAGAAAATAATTTTAAAGACTGTAAGTAAAACATCTTAGGAAATTTGTGAAATACTTGTAGTTAATGAAAGTATTTAAATAGGTAACTCAGTTCAAAAGGATTCTACTTCACAGTACCGAGATACTGTGCTGGAGTACGGTCTAGTGATACCAAATGTGGAAAAACACAGTAACTATTAACAGATTTAACTACTAACATTCTAAGATACTAACTTTACTGAAATTAACTAACTCTGCATACATATAAAATAAACATAACATGCATCCATTCATACCCAGTAAACATAAAGAAATAAATGAAAGAACCTGTTTAAACTGTGGACAACAACAGCAATGGGAGGCCGTTTCTCCCTACCAACTCCTGGAGAGCGCTCAGACAGCGACTTCTCAGGACCCCCGAGCTTGCTCTGGTCTCCCTGGCTGGAACTAGGTGCAGCAATGTCAGATACCAGTCCTCAAACTCAGTATGAATCCTGAACTTATCAGTAAGTTCTTCCAGCTAAGAGCTGTAAATAAAATCAAGTTACTGCAGCAATCCACTCAGAACACTTCCTTACTGTTTTTCCCTCTTTCCTCAATGAAATTCCTGAATAACATTCACCTGAATGAATTCTCTCTGGAATAAAATCTGAGCCGCCTCATCTCTCTTCATTGAGTACTTTTAAAAGATTGCCTAGGTCTTCGTTGGGTTAACTGTCATTTAATGAGCCACCTGCTCTGATTCCACTTTCTTGGGGAGTCATGACCCCAAATATAGGGAAGTTTCCACCTGCAACTTAGGAAGTGTTTGAGGATGCTGCCACTTGTCTTTTGCCTTTCCACCTAGTTCCATCCACCAGTTTGACCAGTAACCTCTTTTAACAGCTCTCCCATGCTGTTGTCTCCATAATTTATTTATTAATAATAAAATATTCTGAATTACACTCCATTACTGTTGACTCTGATGAGTCATCAATCCCTACTTAGGATTAAGTTTAACATAATGTCTCAGAAATATAATAAAACAATTTACATAATTTTACAAAATTGGGGTATGTGACATACACACCCCCTTAAAATGTAACATCGTCCTCGATGTTACTTATTCATCCTCCTCGGGAACCTCCTGGAACAGATTCGGGTATGCTTCCCGCATCTTACTTTCTAGTTCCCAAGTAGCTTCTTCAGGACTAAGGTGCTTCCATTGCACCTTCAGCTGTCCAATCGTGCGGTTCCGCAGAGTAATTTTCCTCCTCCCGAGGATACAATCCGGTTCCACCAGAAATTCCCCTTCTGGTTCTACCTGTACAACGTTCCAATCAATCACATGAGTAGCATCATGAACATACTTTTTCAGAACAGAAATATGAAAAACATTGTGCACTTTTAAGTTAGGTGGTAACGCTAGCTGATATGCAACTTGACCAATTCTAGATAAAATTTCAAACGGACCACGGTAACGTGGCGCTAATTTTGCACAACTCCCTAGTCTCAGGGAGATCTTCTTTGGTCTTACCTTTATGAACACATGTTCACCCACCTGGAACTCTTTAGGAGTTCTTTTTAAATCTGCTTGGCTCTTTTGCCGATCCTGGGCAACCTTCAAGTTCTCCTGCACTTGTTTTACAATCTGTTCCATTTCTTTTAATAATTCGGGTCCCAACACTAATCTATCTACTGGATTATTCCAGGAGATAGGAGTGTTACATTTACGCCCATACAGAATTTCAAAAGGACTGAACTTAGCTGAAGATTGATAGTTGTTGTTGTATGCAAATTCTGCTAAATGTAATTAATCCTCCCACTTACCTGGTTGATCTTTGACGTACATTCTTAACAGATCTTCCAACACCTGATTAACTCTTTCAGTCTGTCCATCCATCTGAGGATGGAAAGAGGTGCTGAAATTCAGTGTTGTGTTTAATCCTTTAAACAAGGATTTCCAGAAATTCCCTGTGAATTTAGGATCCCTGTCTAAAATAATAACCTTCGGTACACCATGTAACCGAAAAATCTACTTTAAGAAAATGTCTGCTATATTTGCAGCCTTATAAGTGGTTTTAACAGGAATAAAATGTGTTTCTTTACTTAATTTATCTACTACCACCATAATTGAATCATTCTGATTTTGATTTCTAGGTAATCTAGTAATGAAATCTAAGCTGATTATTTCCCATTTCCAACTAGGAATAGGCAAAGGTTGCAGTAACCCAGCTGGATGTTGATGTTCTGTCTTTACTTGTTGACAGTCCAAACACCTAGCTATATACTCAGCTACTTCAGATTTCATATTAGGCCAGAAATAATCTTTTCTTAACATGGTGACAGTCTTCTGGTAGCCTGGATGCCCTGAGTAAGGGGTTTTATGCACTTCATCCAGAATCAGCAATTTAACTTTAGACACATTAGGCACATACAATCTGTCCTTAAACAATAAAAATCCATCTTTATTTACACTATAACCCTTAATTAAACTTTCTGTGGGTTCTTCTTTAGCTGTAGCTTGTAATTTTTGATAAATTTCATCCAATTTTACCCCTTCAGTTAGCTGTTCATTTAAATTAGAATCATAGGTACTGATTGCTGTTGTAAAATTTAGTTTTGCATTTCTGCTCAAAGCATCAGCTACTTTATTTTCTTTTCCTTTTATGTGTTGAATTTCGAAATCGTATTCACTTAGGAAGGCTAACCATCTTGCTTTCCTTGCATTTAAGTTAGGCTGATCTAAAAGGTATTTCAGATCCTTATTGTTAGTCATTAAAGTAAACTTTCTGCCTATTAAGTGGTGTCGCCACATTTTTAAGGCATGAATAACAACAACTAGTTCCAAATCATACGTGGCATAATTCTTTTCATGCATCTTTAGCTTCCTGGACTCATAGGCAATGACATGCCCATCCTGAGTCAGCACTCTGCCTAGACCGTCATTACAAGCATCGATGCAAACCACGAAATCCTTATTGGGATCCGCTATTCTTAGAATAGGCGCAGTGGTTAATAAAGTTTTTAGTTTCTTAAAGCTTTCTTCACATTTTAAGTTTCAATCAAATTTCTTGCCTTTCTTTTGCAAGGAAGTGATTGGGTTGGCTATTTTTGAAAAGCCTTCTATGAATCTCCGGTAATAACCGGTGATTCCCATGAAAGACCTAACATCTGTTACATCTTTTGGTACTGGCCATTCTTCATTTGCCCTGATCTTTTCAGGATCAACTGAAATCCCTTCTTTAGTCACCACATGACCTAAGTATTGGATTTCATCCCTGAAGAAATCACACTTACTGAACTTCGCAAAGAGCTGTTGCTCCCGCAGTTCGTGTAAGACTATCCGTAAATGTTCTTTATGTTCCTCTTCAATTTTAGAATAGATTAAAATGTCATCAATGAATACAACAACAAATTTATCTAAATATTTATGCATTATGTTATTCATTAGACACATAAAGACGGTTGGGGCATTAGTAAGCCCGAATGGCATGACGACAAATTCGTAATGTCCATACCTAGTTCTGAAAGTTGTTTTGAAGATGTCCTCTTCTTTAATTCTCACCTGATGATAGCCTGATCTCAGGTCTATCTTCGAGAACACCGTAGCTCCACGCAGCTGATCAAATAGATCATCTATGTGGGGCAACGGATGTGTGTTTTTAATTGTCAATTTATTCAGTTGACGGTAATCTATGCAAAGTCGCATAGTTCCGTCTTTCTTCTTAACAAATATTACTGGTGCTCCCCAAGGGGACACACTAGGACGAATATATTTTTTATCGATTAATTCCTTTAATTGCGTTTTTAATTCATTAAGTTCCAGAATATTCATACGGTATGGAGCCTTCGAGCTAGGTACAACACCTGGTACCAACTCTATTGTGAAATCCAGTGCCCTCTTGGGAGGTAATATTGGAATTTCCTCCGGAAAAACATCAATAAATTCATTTAACACAGGAATATCCTCTATTTTTATTTTATCTTTTTCAGGTTTACTCACCTTATCTGTAATAGTTACAGCATAGGCTTTACACCCTTTCCTAACTGCTCTTTTGAGCTGTAAGGCAGAAATCTGCGTGATTACAGTTTTCCTAGGAATACCTTTAACTATTACAGGTTGTTCATTATTATTTACACACGTAAACATTTTATCAAAACAGTTTAAAACTACCCTGTGTTGTTCTAACCAGTCCATACCAATAAGTATGTCATACGAGCCCAGTGGCAAAACATTTAATTTAACAGTAGTTTTAAAATTATTCATATCTAAAGCACATTCCTTAACATAACAATTTACCTTCCTTTTTGCCCCTGTGGCTAGCTGAACTAGCCAAGAGTTATCAAACTTTTCAACAGTCAAATTACACTTTTCTACTGTCTGCGGTGAAATATAACTTAGGCTAGCACCTGGATCTATTAAAATAGTTACAGGAGTTTTGTTAACCATACCTTCTACTTCCACCATGGAAGTTTGATAATCAGCTTGGCGGTTCTCCAACGCTGCATTGATTCGGGGCATAGTCCTTGCAAAGTCTCCAACAGTCATTTCATCTTGTATTGTATGAATATTGTTGTTTGGCTTCTTCCGGTTTGGGCAAACTGAAGCATAATGTGGGCCATTGCACTCCCAGCACTTAACAGGTTCCTTTCTTTCGAAATTCTTAGTGAAATTTCCATGATTGTTAGAAACCTCCTTGCTGCCCTTGAAATTATTGAAATTATTAGAAGCACCATTTTTGCTTCCCTGGAAGTTCTTACCATTAGAATGGTTTCTGTTCTTCTTATTCCTGAAATTTTTCTGGGGTACAAACTCTTTTTTCTTCAACTCAGGCTGGTTACCATTCTTTTTAGCCTTCGAGTTGGCTATTCCTTCCTTCTTTTTATTCTGTTCAAAACAGAAATTATCCTTTCGCATGGCTTCTTCCAGAGTTTTGGGGTTATCATATTCGATTCTGTCTTTTATATGATATGGCAGGCAGCTGAGAAACCGTTGTACTTTAGGTTTCTCATCAACTAAATACAGCACATATCTTAACAGACTTAAGAACTTACTGTTTAAGTCCTTCATAGTCATGGACCCAAGCTTTAACTCATAAAAAATTTTGGCCCTTTCTTCATAGTATTGTTCAGACAGAAACTTATTCTTGAAGTACCTCTTAAAGGTACTCCAATTGACCTCCTTCTCTTTGATCCCCTTGGCCCTTTTCAAATCTTGCCACCATATATCTGCCTTCCCTGAAAGGTTATATATGGCCATTCTCGCCTTCAGCTGATTTGAATAATTATAAATCTGAAAGTATTTTCTCATCCCGGATAACCAGGATTCTGCCTCTTCTCCTTTTTCAGTTTCTCCATTGAAAGTTGGGGGTTTTATTTTCTTGAACTCCCCAGAAATCTCTTCATAAGGCCTGTACTTTTTCTTCCTTTTATACAATTCGGCCTCACTACTGTCACTAGTAGTGTAATAGCTCTGTTGTTCCTTACTTCCTCCTGACGATGAACTGCTATCAGGTTTAGCTAGTTTCATCGTTTTGGCCCCTTTTTGATGGCTGGATTCTTCAGATTCAGACCTTCTGTTTCTCCCTTCAGTCTGAAATCTTTCTATCAGAATTTGATTTAACTCTTCCTGAGTTTTCAGAATCCTTTCATTGTCGTTTTTGACTGATTCTATTTCAGTCTTTAAACCTTTTATGGTCTGCATCAGCTCTGAGGAGTGAGCAATTACCTCCTCTATCACAGGTTCTATGGACATCTGTCTGGTCTCAGTGTTCGGAGATTCCTCCTCAGCATATTCTCCTAAGTTCTCCATACCTTCCTGTTAGATTCAGAAAAAAATTAATTTTCTGCCTTTCACATAAAACAAAATACAGGTTAGTATATTATTTTTTTACGGTTCTGTGAAAAGTAATTGGGCCACATCAAGGCCTAGTGTTTGAACCATGCTCTGATACCACATGTCAAAACCCCAAAAATTTCAAAAAATTTAAAACTTTTAAATTAGCATATATCATATTAAATACAGTCATTAACTGTTTGATTAGTTTATGTTACTAGAACTGTACTGAATGATCTTTTGATTATGCTTCATTTTTTTTAAATTTTTTTTTTGAGCAGTTTCTTTTCAGGTATTTACTGTTTCTCTATTTGCGACACAAGGTGGGTTTGTCGTGAGGGACAAGGCTTACTTAGCTTTCAAGCTAATGCATAAATTTCCTTCCGTTCTTACAGATAATAGATAAAACATTGGCTGTTACAAGTAAAAGAAAATTTGAAGTCTTCAAGTACAAGATTGTTTGCATTCCAAAGTTCAGGAAGACATTAGTAGCTCAGCTCATAAAAGTACTTTACTGAGGTGATTTCGTCATTTGATATTTATTCTAGAACGAAGTAGCTTTATAAAATCTATGTTTGTTGCCTTGCTTGATATCTATAAAAAATTATCAAAGCTATCAGTACTACATGATTCCTTTTTTTTTTTAAGAATTACATACTAGAAAACAAAACTCACTAGTTTATGTTTCAAGAAAATATTACTTTGTAAAATGTAGAATAAGGAATTTACATTTTTTTACTTTAATTTCTAACTATTGACTGGTAGGAATCATACTCACTCTAAAGGAATAGACTTCATTTTCAAACCACTGAATTACTCATTTAGGCTTGACTTAGATCTGAAGGTTATCCAACTGAAAAAATTAGACATTAATATAAATCAGTCAAAGAAGGTATAATTTAAAGTTTCAAGTTTCACTAATATGTTGATAAACCATCTCTTATAAGACTTCACACTTACATGGGATAAGTTCTAAGTAAAAATAGTTATCTAAATCCTGACAATATATTTATCAAATAATTAGCTGCCCTTTCCTTGTGTAAGCATTTGTCAAACTTAGGTGAATATGGCTAAACCATATAGGTTAATACTATAATGCAATAGTTACCAAGGTTGGATCCACCTCCTCCTCAAAGTTGACTAATAGTACATTATATAATTACAACACAAGATTTGATATAATACTTGTGAGAAATAAAATTCCTACTTATCTATAGGTACTATACTTCTTTCTTAAAATAATGTTACCACTTAATCTTCCAAGAATACAAGGGTTAAGTGTTGAGATAGTCACTCACCTATATGAACAAGTTATATCCAGTCTAAGCCACTTTAAGTTTGTTAGTCATACTAAAAGGTTAACTCTTAAGTCCTTACCTTGGACATTGTAAGTTTACAAAGAAAGCAATATTAATGCACTTACCCTTCTAGTTATAGTGCTATATATTTTTTTAAGTTTAAAATAAATACAAAACATCATAATACAAGGTTCCTCGTTATAAAATTGGCTATACCCAAGATCAATTTAGTATTATCATTTGATTTGATTATATGGGTGACCAAAATAGATGTAACGTAGTGCATGATTTTGTAAACTTACTTTTTGATGGGAGGTTTCACAACAAGGTTACGTATCAACTAATATTATGATAATGTTTTTAATTATAGGTTGACTTAGCCAGGATTAAGGTTTCACTTTTGGAGATTGCCAATGATTGTCCCAAAAGCTCCTTCGTGATTGCACTCCTCCAAACTATGGAGAGATTACCCACCGTGGATGAATTATTAACTGGGTGTCATGGCTGCATGTGAGCCAAGCCTTCATGTATTTAAATACCTCACTTATAACCCTAGCTCTATACTCTCCTTAACCTTTGGGCTCTGGCTCCTTGGTTGTTCTGTGAGAGGAATCCAGCCGCGCTTCTCCTGTGACGGCTCTAACTGTCAAAGGTTTCTTCTTACGGGTTAACCTGTCCATTGCAATGTTGTGAAAGCTGTTTTAGGTTCCTTGTTACTCGCCTGGGTTACTTGTTTTCTTTTGCTACCCACTGCTTCCATTTTTAACTTCAACCCTTCGACTGAGCCAGTTTATTATTCTTCATCAGTTTTTATGGCTCAAGGGTTGTTTTACTGTCAGCGTACTGGGGGTTTTAAATTTTGTTTCCTTCCAAGAGATTCGCAGTCTCCTTGTTTGTATTTGTGGCTGGTCGCTGCACCTCTGCTCGTGACTTCCTTTTCCCAGGTATCAAAAAAATTATCTTATTTTAAATTTTTTTGAAGCTAAAATTAAAGTTTAGCAATACATCTCTTTGTTGTTTTGATAAATATAAAATCATTGATTGTATACTGGTTTCGCAGGTACGGCCTGCTCATCTTTTGTGTTGCAACGAGGCTGTGTGGTTGCGGCGACATGGGCCATGGTAAGACCTGGTTCCTCATGGCTCTTTCATCTTATATAAAGCCCTTATGGGTAAAGAGGAACTGATCGCGTTGCAGCCTATTTAGCCTTCGTGGCTTTTGGTTATTTACCTTGAATGTTTATTTACTGTAACCATCATTGGGTTTTTAAACCCTAGCTCTATGGCAGAGCTCTCCGGCTTCGGCCGTGAATGTAAAATTTTGTTTTTAACATTACAATGTTTAGACTAAAGTACAGGCTGTTATGGCTGTGAGCTTAGGATACCGAATTTAACTTTACAGGTTTTAACCTTGTAAATTTTGGGATGTTAGGGTTTTTACCCTTAAATTAACAGCATAATTATTAATGATATTTTCTTACAACAGTCTTGGTTTATGTTATAATACTGATATTTATTTTTTATAAGGATTGCAATGGATTAATGAATCTTGACAGTGACACTTTAGTTACAACATTTATAATGTTATTTATAATATGCCTCTGTTTTGTTTATGAGGTTGTGTAGTTCTTTTTACTGAAGCTTCATAATCTTACAATCAATCCTTATGCTTGATTAGTATCAGTACGATATTGTACTTGTATTTATATGTATATATACATAAACATTCTTTCTAACATATAAACTGTTAAGGTTATTATAATATAATTCTAATACAGTGTAAATAAAACACCTAAAACCCTAAAGGATCAATTCAAACACCTGCTGTGTTTTTGTTCCTTACAGGTAAAGCAATTTCTGTAGGATTATGTTCTTTGCTTTAGTTGTTATATAAAAAAAAACTTCTTAAATTAAATATAGGGTTATACCCTTAAACAATTATCTTAGCTATGGATACTATTTTTCTTTTCTTTATTCTTGATCATGTTCTATTATTGTAATTTTAACTTATTATAAGAAAATCTGTGGTTAAAGAATCTTTCAACTTATTGCTAAACACATTTAATGTTAAGATTTTCTGTGCTAGCTTATTATCCTGTCTTTTATAAATATCAAAAACTATAATGTAGGTGCATATATTTTAAATTAGATAAGCTTCTTATACTTTTAATACATTGTACTCTTATCTTCAAGTATTATTTAATTATTTTGTAAGATACAGAGTATAAACTATTTATTTGTTTATAAATCTTGTTTTATCTATAGATAATATATAATCATTCCAAGTTGCAATAATATTAATATAACATTAATTTAGTATTACATTAGTAATACTTTATTATCATTAGCAAGATAAGTATATTGTTATTAATATAATAACAAGATTACTACATTTGTAAATACAATTATTTCTAAGGTTAATATGGTCATTCAAAGTCTGTTTCAATTTATCTATTTAATTATAAAGACTGTGTAAATCTACATAATGCTCATATAATATCTAAGTTCTAATATATATATATATATACATATATAAAATTCCTATATATATAATAACATTCATTTACTACATAAGAAAGTGGAATAACAGTTTTGAATTCTGTTTAAGCTATAGCTGTAATTACAAGAAAATTCAGTAAAAAACATATGTTTGCATTCTTAGCCTAGATGCAGACTAACACTACTAGGTTTTTAACTGTAGAATCAAACCAATAGGTAAAATACATCCTACTGTTAGAATTATCTCTTTCCACACTAGAAGGTTAAATTCTTGCAAACTAGCAGATAACAATTATAAGCTTTAAACAACAGCATTACTTAGTCTATCAATTTCTTTCCTTCAGCTAGCATTTACTGTAATTAAGGATACAGTAACAGAAAATAATTTTAAAGACTGTAAGTAAAACATCTTAGGAAATTTGTGAAATACTTGTAGTTAATGAAAGTATTTAAATAGGTAACTCGGTTCAGAAGGATTCTACTTCACATTACCGAGATACTGTGTTGAAGTACGGTCTAGTGATACCAGATGTGGAAAAACACAGTAACTATTAACATATTTAACTATTAACATTCTAAGATACTAACTTTACTCAAATTAACTAACTCTGCATACATATAAAATAAACATAACATGCATCCATTCATACCCAGTAAACATAAAGAAATAAATGACATAACCTGTTTAAGCTGTGGACAACAACAGCAATGGGAGGTTGTTCCTCCCTACCAACTCCTGGAGAGCGCTCAGACAGTGACTTCTCGGGACCCTCAAGCTTGCTCTGGTCTCCCTGGCTGGAACTAGGTGCAGCAATTTCAGATACCAGTCCTCAAACTCAGTATGAATCCTGAACTTATCAGTAAGTTCTTCCAGCTAAGAGCTGTAAATAAAATCAAGTTACTGCAACAATCCACTTAGAACACTTCCTTACTGTTTTTCCCTCTTTCCTCAATGAAATTCCTGAATAACATTCACCTGAATGAATTCTCTCTGGAATAAAATCTGAGCCGCCTCAGCTCTCTTCATTGAGTACTTTTAAAAGATTGCCTAGGTCTTTGTTGGGTTAACTGTCATTTAATGAGCCACCTGCTCTGATTCCACTTTCTTGGGGAGTCATGACCCCAAATATAGGGAAGTTGCCACCTGCAACTTAGGAAGTGTTTGAGGATGCTGCCACTTGTCTTTTGCCTTTCCACCTAGTTCCATCCACCAGTTTGACCAGTAACCTCTTTTAACAGCTCTCCCATGTTGTTGTCTCCATAATTTATTTATTAATAATAAAATATTCTGAATTACACTCCATTATTGTTGACTCTTATGAGTCATCAATCCCTACTTAGGATTAAGTTTAACATAATGTCTCAGAAATATAATAAAACAATTTACATAATTTTACAAAATTGGGGTATGTGGTCTCAGAGCATGGTTCAAACACTAGGCGTTGTTGTGGCCCAATTACTTTCTGCAGAACCGTAAAAAAATAATATACTAACCTGTATTTTGTTTTATGTGAAAGGCAGAAAATTACTTTTTTCTGAAACTAACAGGCAGGTATGGAGAACTTAGGAGAATATGCTGAGTAGGAATCTCCAAACACTGAGACCAGACAGATGTCCAGAGAACCTGTGATAGAGGAGGTAACTACTCACTCCTTAGAGCTGATGCAGACCATAAAAGGTTTAAAGACTGAAATAGAATCAGTAAAAAAGGACAATGAAAGGATTTTGAAAACTCAGGAGGAGTTAAATCAAATTCTGATAGAAAGATTTCAGACTGAAGGGAGAAATAGAAGGTCTGAATCTGAAGAAGCCAGCCATCAAAAAGGGGCCAAAAAGATGAAACTAGCTAAACCTGATAGCAGTTCATCGTCAGGAGGAAGTAAGGAACAACAGAGCTATTACACTACTAGTGACAGTAGTGAGGCCGAATTGTATAAAAGGAAGAAAAAGTACAAGCCTTATGAAGAGATTTCTGGGGAGTTCAAGAAAATAAAACCCCCAACTTTCAATGGAGAAACTGAAAAAGGAGAAGAGGCAGAATCCTGGTTATCCAGGATGAGAAAATACTTTCATATTTATAATTATTCAAATCAGCTGAAGGCGAGAATGGCCATATATAACCTTTCAGGGAAGGCAGATATATGGTGGCAAGATTTGAAAAGGGTCAAGGGGATCAAAGAGAAGGAGGTCAATTGGAGTACCTTTAAGAGGTACTTCAAGAAGAAGTTTATGTCTGAACAATACTATGAAGAAAAGGCCAAGGAATTTTATGAGTTAAAGCTTGGGTCCATGACTATGAAGGACTTAAACAGTAAGTTCTTAAGTCTGTTAAGATATGTGTCGTATTTAGTTGATGAGAAACCTAAAGTACAGCGGTTTCTCAGCTGCATGCCATATCACATAAAAGACAGAATCGAATATGATAACCCCAAAACTCTGGAAGAAGCCATGCGAAAGGCTAATTTTTTTTTTGAACAGAATAAAAAGAAGGAAGGAATAGCCAACTCGAAGGCTAAAAAGAATGGTAACCAGCCTGAGTTCAAGAAAAAAGAGTTTGTACCCCAGAAATATTTCAGGAATAACAAGAACAGAAACCATTCTAATGGTAAGAACTTCCAGGGAAGCAAAAATGGTGCTTCTAATAATTTCAACAATTTCAAGGGCAGCAAGGAGGTTTCTAACAATCACGGAAATTTCACTAAGAATTTCGAAAGAAAGGAACCTGTTAAGTGATGGGAGTGCAATGGCCCACATTATGCTTCAGTTTGCCCAAACCGGAAGAATCCAAACAGCAATATTCATACAATACAAGATGAAATGATTGTTGGAGACTTTGCAAGGACTATGCCTCGAATCAATGCAGCGTTGGAGAACCGCCAAGCTGATTATCAAACTTCCATGGTGGAAGTAGAAGGTATGGTTAACAAAACTCTTGTAACTATTTTAATAGATCCAGGTGCTAGCCTAAGTTATATTTCACCGCAGATAGTAGAAAAGTGTAATCTAACTGTTGAAAAGTTTGATAACTCTTGGCTAGTTCAGCTAGCCACAGGGGAAAAAAGGAAGGTAAATTGTTATGTTAAGGAATGTGCTTTAGATATGAATAATTTTAAAACCACTGTTAAATTAAATGTTTTGCCACTGGGCTCGTATGACATACTTATTGGTATGGACTGGTTAGAACAACACAGGGTAGTTTTAAACTGTTTTGATAGAACGTTTACGTGTGTAAATAATAATGAACAACCTGTAATAGTTAAAGGTATTCCTAGGAAAACTGTAATCAGGCAGATTTCTGCCTTACAGCTCAAAAGAGCAGTTAGGAAAGGGTGTAAATCCTATGCTGTAACTATTACAGATGAGGCGAGTAAACCTGAAAAAGATAAAATAAAAATAGAGGATATTCCTGTGTTAAATGAATTTATTGATGTTTTTCTGGAGAAAATTCCAAGATTACCTCCCAGGAGGGAACTGGATTTCATAATAGAGCTGGTACCAGGTGCTGTACCTAGCTCGAAGGCTCCGTACCGTATGAATATTCTGGAACTTAATGAATTAAAAACGCAGTTAAAGGAATTAATCTATAAGAAATATATTCGTCCTAGTGTGTCCCCTTGGGGAGCACCAGTAATCTTTGTTAAGAAGAAAGACGGAACTATGTGACTTTGCATATATTACCGTCAACTGAATAAATTGACAATTAAAAACAGATATCCGTTGCCCCACATAGATGATCTATTAGATCAGCTGTGTGGAGCTACGGTGTTCTCGAAGATAGACCTGAGATCAGGCTATCATCAGGTGAGAATTAAAGAAGAGGACATCTTCAAAACAGCTTTCAGAACTAGGTATGGACATTACGAATTTGTCGTAATGTCATTCGGGCTTACTAATGCCCTAGCCGTCTTTATGTGTCTAATGAATAACATAATGCATAAATATTTAGATAAATTTGTTTTTGTATTCATTGATGACATTTTAATCTATTCTAAAAATGAAGAGGAACATAAAGAACATTTACGGATAGTCTTACAAGAACTGCGGGAGCAACAGCTCTTTGCGAAGTTCAGTAAGTGTGATTTCTTTAGGGATGAAATCCAATACTTAGGTCACGTGGTGACTAAAGAATGGATTTCAGTTGATCCTGAAAAGATCAGGGCAATTGAAGAATGGCCAGTACCAAAAGACGTAACAGATGTTAGGTCTTTCATGGGAATCACCGGTTATTACCGGAGATTCATAGAAGGCTTTTCAAAAATAGCCAACCCAATCACTTCCTTGCAAAAGAAAGGCAAGAAATTTGATTGGAACTTAAAATGTGAAGAAAGCTTTAAGAAACTAAAAACTTTATTAACCACTGTGCCTATTCTAAGAATAGCGGATCCCAATAAGGATTTCGTGGTTTGCACCGATGCTTGTAATGACGGCCTAGGTGGAGTGCTGACTCAGGATGGGCATGTCATTGCCTATGAGTCCATGAAGCTAAAGATCCATGAAAAGAATTATGCCACGTATGATTTGGAACTAGCTGCTGTTATTCATGCCTTAAAAATGTGGCGACACCACTTAATAGGCAGAAAGTTTACTTTAATGACTGATAATAAGGGTCTGAAATACCTTTTAGATCAGCCTAATTTAAATGCAAGGAAAGCAAGATGGTTAGCCTTCCTAAGTGAATACGATTTCGAAATTCAACACATAAAAGGAAAAGAAAATAAAGTAGCTGATGCTTTGAGCAGAAATGCAAAACTAAATTTTACAACAGCAATCAGTACCTATGATTCTGATTTAAATGAACAGCTAACTGAAGGGATAAAATTGGATGAAATTTATCAAAAATTACAAGCTACAGCTAAAGAAGAACCCACAGAAAATTTAATTAAGGGTTATAGTCTAAATAAAGATGGATTTTTATTATTTAAGGACAGATTGTATGTGCCTAATGTGTCTAAAGTTAAATTGTTGATTCTGGATGAAGTGCATAAAACCCCTTACTCAGGGCATCCAGGCTACCAGAAGACTGTCACCATGTTAAGAAAAGATTATTTCTGGCCTAATATGAAATCTGAAGTAGCTGAGTATATAGCTAGGTGTTTGGACTGTCAACAAGTAAAGACAGAACATCAACATCCAGCTGGGTTACTGCAACTTTTGCCTATTCCTAGTTGGAAATGGGAAATAATCAACTTAGATTTCATTACTGGATTACCAAGAAATCAAAATCAGAATGATTCAATTATGGTGGTAGTAGATAAATTAAGTAAAGCAGCACATTTTATTCATGTTAAAACCACTTACAAGGCTGCAAATATAGCAGACATTTTCTTAAAGCAGATTTTTCGGCTACATGGTGTACCGAAGGTTATTATTTCAAACAGGGATCCTAAATTCACAGGGAATTTCTGGAAATCCTTATTTAAAGGATTAAACACAACATTGAATTTCAGCACCTCTTTCCATCCTCAGACGGATGGACAGACTGAAAGAGTTAATCAGGTGTTGGAAGATCTGTTAAGAATGTACGTCAAAGATCAACCAGGTAAGTGGGAGGATTACTTACATTTAACAGAATTTGCATACAACAACAACTATCAATCTTCAGCTAAGTTCAGTCCTTTTGAAATTCTGTATGGGCATAAATGTAACACTCCTATCTCCTAGAACAATCCAGTAGATAGATTAGTGTTGGGACCCGAATTATTAAAAGAATTGGAACAGATTGTAAAACAAGTGCAGGAGAACTTGAAGGTTGCCTAGGATCGGCAAAAGAGCCAAGCAGATTTAAAAAGAACTCCTAAAGAGTTCCAGGTGGGTGAACACGTGTTCATAAAGGTAAGACCAAATAATAGCTCCCTGAGACTAGGGAGTTGTGCAAAATTAGCGCCACGTTACTGTGGTCCGTTTGAAATTTTATCTAGAATTGGTCAATTTGCATATCAGCTAGCGTTACCACCTAACTTAAAAGTGCACAATGTTTTTCATATTTCTGTTCTGAAAAAGTATGTTCATGATGCTACTCATGTGATTGATTGGAACGTTGTACAAGTAGAACCAAAAGGGGAAGTTCTGGTGGAACAAGACTGTATCCTCGGGAGGAGGGAAATTACTCTGCGGAACCGCACGATTGGACAGCTGAAGGTGCAATGGAAGCACCTTAGTCCTGAAGAAGCTACCTGGGAACTGGAAAGTAAGATGCAAGAAGCATACCCAAATCTGTTCCAGGAGGTTCCCGAGGAGGATGAATAAGTAACATCGAGGACGATGTTACATTTTAAGGGGGTGTGTATGTCACATACCCCAATTTTGTAAAATTATGTGAATTGTTTTATTATATTTTTGAGACATTATGTTAAACTTAATCCTAAGTAGGGATTGATGACTCATCAGAGTCAACAGTAATGGAGTGTAATTCAGAATATTTTATTATTAATAAATAAATTATGGAGACGACAGCATGGGAGAGCTGTTAAAAGAGGTTACTGGTCAAACTGGTGGATGGAACTAGGTGGAAAGGCAAAAGACAAGTGGCAGCATCCTTAAACACTTCCTAAGTTGCAGGTGGCAACTTCCCTATATTTGGGGTCATGACTCCCCAAGAAAGTGGAATCAGAGTAGGTGGCTCATCAAATGACAGTTAACCCAACAAAGACCTAGGCAATCTTTTAAAAGTACTCAATGAAGAGAGTTGAGGTTGCTCAGATTTTATTCCAGAGAGAATTCATTCAGGTGAATGTTATTCAGGAATTTCATTGAGGAAAGAGGGAAAAACAATAAGGAAGTGTTATGAGTGGATTGCTGCAGTAACTTGATTTTATTTACAGCTCTTAGCTGGAAGAACTTACTGATAAATTCAGGATTCATACTGAGTTTGAGGACTGGTATCTGACATTGATGCACCTAGTTCCAGCCAGGGAGACCAGGGCAAGCTTGGGGGTCCTGAGAAGTCGCTGTCTGAGCGCTCTCCAGGAGTTGGTAGGGAGGAACGACCTCCCATTGCTGTTGTTGTCCACAGCTTAAACAGGTTCTATCATTTATTTCTTTATGTTTACTGGGTATGAATGGATGCATGTTATGTTTATTTTATATGTATGCAAAGTTAGTTCATTTCAGTAAAGTTAGTATCTTAGAATGTTAGTAGTTAAATCTGTTAATAGTTACTGTGTTTTTCCACATCTGGTATCACTAGACCGTACTTCAGCACAGTATCTCGGTAATGTGAAGTAGAATCCTTCTGAACCGAGTTACCTATTTAAATACTTTCATTAACTACAAGTATTTCACAAATTTCCTAAGATGTTTTACTTACAGTCTTTAAAATTATTTTCTGTTACTGTATCCTTAATTACAGTAAATGCTAGCTGAAAGAAAGAAATTGATAGACTAAGTAATGCTGCTGTTTAAAGCTTATAATTGTTATCTGCTAGTTTGCAAGAATTTAACCTTCTAGTGTGGAAAGAGATAATTCTAACAGTAGGATGTATTTTACCTATTGGTTTGATTCTACAGTTAAAAACCTAGTAGTGTTAGTCTACATGTAGGCTAAGAATGCAGACATATGTTTTTTACTGAATTTTCTTGTAATTACAGCTATAGCTTAAACAGAATTCAAAACTGTTATTCCACTTTCTTATGTAGTAAATGAATGTTATTATATATATAGGAATTTTATATATGTATATATATATAAATTAGAACTTAGATATTATATGAGCATTATGTAGATTTACACAGTCTTTATAATTAAATAGATAAATTGAAACAGACTTTGAATGACCATAATAGCCTTAGAAATAATTGTATTTACAAATGTAGTAATCTTGTTATTATATTAATAACAATATACTTATCTTGCTAATGATAATAAAGTATTACTAATGCAATACTAAATTAATGTTATATTAATATTATTGCAACTTGGAATGATTATATATTATCTATAGATAAAACAAGATTTATAAACAAATAAATAGTTTATACTCTGTATCTTACAAAATAATTAAATAATACTCGAAGATAATAGTACAATGTATTAATAGTATAAGAAGCTTATCTAATTTAAAATATATGCACCTGCATTACAGTTTCTGATATTTATGGAAGACAGGATAATAAGCTAGCACATAAAATCTAAACATTAAATTGTGTTTAGCAATAAGCTGAAAGATTCTTTAACCACAGATTTTCTTATAATAAGTTAAAATTACAATAATAGAACATGATCAAGAATAAAGAAAAGAAAAAATAGTATCCATAGCTAAGATAATTGTTTAAGGATATAACCCTATATTTAATTTAAGAAGTTTTTTTTTATATAACAACTAAAGCAAAGAACATAATCCTACATAAATTGCTTTACCTGTAAGGAACAAAAACACAGCAGGTGTTTGAATTGATCCTTTAGGGTTTTAGGTGTTTTATTTACACTGTATTAGAATTATATTATAATAACCTTAACATTTTATATGTTAGGAAGAATGTTTATGTTTATATACATATAAATGCAAGTACAATATCGTACTGATACTAATCAAGCACAAGGATTGATTGTAAGATTATGAAGCTTCAGTAAAAAGAACTACACAACCTCATAAACAAAACAGAGGCATATTATAAATAACATTATAAATGCTGTAACTAAAGTGTCATTGTCAAGCTTCATTAATCCATTGCAATCCTTATAACAAAATAAATATCAGTATTATAACATAAACCAAGACTGTTGTAAGAAAATAACATTAATAATTATGCTGTTAATTTAAGGGTAAAAACCCTAACATCCCAAAATTTACAAGGTTAAAACCTGTAAAGTTAAATTCGGTATCCTAAGCTCACGGCCGTAATAGCCTATACTTTAGTCTAAACATTGTAATTTTAAAAACAAAATTTTACATTCACGGCCGAAGCCGGAGAGCTCTGCCATAGAGCTAGGGTTTAAAAACCCAACGATGGTTACAGTAAATAAACATTCAAGGTAAATAACCAAAAGCCATGAAGGCTAAACAGGCTGCAACACGACCAGTTCCTCTTTACCCATAAGGTCTTTATATAAGATGAAGGAGCCATGAGGAACCAGGGCTTACCGTGGCCCATGTCGCCGCTACCACACAGCCTCGTTGCAACACAGAAGATGAGCAGGCCGTACCTGCGAAACTAGTATACAATCAATGATTTTATATTTATCAAATCAGCAAAGAGATGTATTGCTAAACTTTAATTTTAGCTTCAAAAAAATTTAAAATAAGATAATTTTTTTGATACCTGGGAAAAGGAAGTCACGAGCAGAGGTGCAGCGACCAGCCACAAATACGAACAAGGAGACTGCGAATCTCTTGCAAGGAAATAGCATTTAAAACCCCAGTACGCTGACAGTAAAACAACCCTTGAGCCAGAAAAACTGATGAAGAATAATAAAATGGCTCAGTCGAAGGGTTGAAGTTAAAAATAGAAGCAGCGGCTAGCAAAAGAAAACAAGTAACACAGGCGAGCAACAAGGAACCTGAAACAGCTTTCACAACATTGCAATGGACAGGTTAACCCGTAAGAAGAAACCTTTGACAGTTAGAGCCATCACAGGAGAGTGCAGCCGGATTCCTCTCACAGAACAACCAAGGAGCCAGAGCCTGAAGGCGAAGGAGAGTATAGAGCTAGGGTTATAAGTGAGGTATTTAAATACATGAAGGCTTGGCTCACATGCAGCCACGACACCCAGTTAATAATTCATCCACGGTGGGTAATCTCTCCATAGTTTGGAGGAGTGCAATCACGAAGGAGCTTTTGGGACAATCATTGACTATCTCAACACTTAACCCTTGTAGTCTTGGAAGATTAAGTGGTAAAATTATTTTAAGAAAGAAGTATAGTACCTATAGATAAGTAGGAATTTTATTTCTCACAAGTATTATATCAAATCTTGTGTTGTAATTATATAATGTACTATTAGTCAACTTTGAGGAGGAGGCGGATCCAACCTTGGTAACTATTGCATTATAGTATTAACCTATATGGTTAAGCCATATTCACCTAAGTTTGACAAATGCTTACACAAGGAAAGGGCAGCTAATTATTTGATAAATATATTATCGGGATTTAGATAACTATTTTTTACTTAGAACTTATCCCATGTAAGTGTGAAGTCTTATAAGAGATGGTTTATCAACGTATTAGTGAAACTTGAAACTTTAAATTATACCTTCTTTGATTGATTTATATTAAGAGTCTCCTTTTGTCACTAAAATCGACCATGTCACAGCGTTTGTGTAACCCTCGGCTTGATATTGTCAGATGTTCCATTGTAGAAGGCATCCTTTGTTTTTGTCAGCGCGTTCTTCTCGGTGATGAAGGAAGGGTTATGCTTCCTCGGCTCATGGTCATCAGTTTGTTTTTCAGTAGCTGCACTTCTTCAAACTTGCCTGGTGAGTTACATTCAGTTTCTTCTTTTCTATTTCGAGAAGACAGCTTGACTACAAATAATAGGGTTTTAAAAATACTAAACTGCTCTTTCATTTGCAGGTTCGGTCTCCTCGTGGTAGAGTGGAAGACTCACGGTCTCGGCTATTAGCTTCTCCCCGGTAAGCCTGGTCTCAACCATGGCGTTTCTCCTTGCTGGGTTTTTAGGGCTGTTTAGAGAATGGCTGCGACTATGGTGGATACTTGGGTCCCACTCTGTCATATCTAGTTGTAGGTTAAAATAGATTTCAAGAAGTTTAACCTCTGCGATATGCATAGGTGTTACGGCTTCGGTCGATATTGTAAATATTCGCTGTTAATTTGTATTTAGAAATTTTCTGTAAAGAAAAACTATATATAAACAAAAGATAAGGCAAAGACTGTAAGCCTGCCTACAGAAGAAGTTACGGCTTCAACATTTTGTTTCTTTTACTGGTGTTTAATCTTGTTTAGGGTTTTTACCCAAAGTTTTTGCAATATGACTTACTAAAAAAAAATGTTCCTGTATCTTGAGTTTGTTTAAATACATGCATTTTTAATCTATGCTCTATACAGGAAAATAATAAGAATATATGGGTTATAATAGCTTAGAATGTGGATTTAAATTGCGGCCATAAGTAAAAATATTGTTTAAACTCATAGTATTTATTTTAATTGTGTAAAACTGGATTTAAAAGGTTTTAACCCTAATTCTCAGTAATGATTAAGTTCAGTTTATGAAAGAATAAAACTCTGTCAGTCTCTGCGAGTTAAATGAATGGATTGTAATAAAAGGATTAAGCTTGTTGTTCGAGCAATATACTAGTTTTATTATTATCATTGCTTTTTAAGATAACAGCTTGGCTTTTTAAAAGAAGAACTGAGTTTTTAAGCTGTTGATATACTCTTTATAGAGTTACTGTAGGGTTAAGTTCTTGATTTACTATTTATATAATATATTATATAGGGTTTATACCCTTAACCAAAGTTACAGCTATTAGTATTATCTTCTTGCATAGTTCTTGGTTATATTATAATTTTTTTATTTTAACTCGTTATATAAGTCTTCGATAGTCGAAGTATTCTCCAGCTTATTGTAAATGAGATTTATTGTTAAATTTTTCTATACTATTTTATACCTTGACTTATGTTTATTAGAAGGTTGTAATAAGCAAGGTGCATACTTTACAATTTAAATAAGCATGTTCTATTCTTATTATATTTTACAATTGTTTTCCAGTATTAATAAATCATTTTATATTACATAGAGTGTAATTTGTTTATTCATAATCTTTATTTAATTAAATGTTGAGTATAAAATCATCTAGGTTTGTATTTGTAATGATAAGATATTACTTTAAGTATTACTTTTATACTGCAAGTAATATAAATACATTATTAGTACTGCAACAATGATGTTATTTCTACTGTTTTAAGATTATTATTATTGTTATTATCCAGTGTATGGTTTATTTATTTAATTATAAGACCTGTGTATAATTTCATAATATTCTTATAATACTAAATCTTTGTTTTAAGTTTTTATATAACAATCTTGTCTATATAGTCATATTTCTTAACCATATAAAAAAATATAATAACAATTTTATAATCTGTTTAAGCTTTAGCTGTAAAAACCAGAAGATTCAGTAATTATCTGACTGCATTATTAACCTACATGCAGACTAACACTACTAGGTTTTTAACTGTAAAATCAAACCAATAGGTATTTTACATCCTACTGTCAGTACTGTCTCTTTTCACAATAGAAGGTTAAGTTCTTGCAAACTAGAAGATAACAGTTATAAACTTTAAACAGCAGCATCACTTAGTCTATCTTCTCTTTATTGTAATTAGTATTTACAGGAAGTAAAGATACAGTATCAGGAAGTAGTTTTTAAAGACTGTAAGCAAAGCAACTTAGGAAAATTGTAAAATACTTGAAGTTACTGAGAGTTTTTAAATAGGTAACTCGGTTCAAAAGGATTCTACTTCACAATACCGAGATACTGTGCTGGAGTACGGTCTGGTGATACCAGATGTAGAAAAACACAGTAATTATTAACAGTTTAGACTACTAATATTCTGAGATACTAACTTTACTGAAATTAACTAACTCTTCAGACATATAAAATAAACATAACTTGAATCCATTCATACTCAGTAAATATAAAGAAATAAGTGACAGAACATGTTTAACTATGGACAACAACAGCAATGGGAGGCCGTTCCTCCCTACCAATTCCTGGAGAGCGCTCAGACAACGACTTCTCAGGACCCCCGAGCTTTCTCTGGTCTCCCTGGCTGGAACTAGGTGCAGAAATGTCAGATATCAGTCCTCAAACTCAGTATGAATACAGAACTTATCAGCAAGTCCTCTCACCTAAAAGCTGTAAATAAAATCAAGTTACTGCAGCAATCCACTCAGAACACTTCCTTGCTGTTTTTCCCTCTTTCCTCAATGAAATTCCTGAATAACATTCACCTGAATGAATTCTCTCTAGAATAAAATCTGAGCAGCCCCAGCTCTCTTCATTGAGTACTTTTAAAAGATTGCCTAGGTCTTTGTTGGGTTAACTGTCATTTAATGAGCCACCTACTCTGATTCCACTTTCTTGGGGAATCATGACCCCAAATATAGCGAAGTTGCATTAGGAAGTGTTTGAGGATGCTGCCACTTGTCTTTTGCCTTTCCACCTAGTTCCATCCACCAGTTTGACCAGTAACCTCTTTTAACATCTCTCCCATGCTGTTGTCTCCATAATTTATTTATTAATAATAAAATATTCGGAATTACACTCCATTACTGTTGACTCTGCTGAGTCATCAATCCCTACTTAGGATAATGTTTAACATAATGTCTCAAAAATATAATAAAACAATTTACATCATTTTACAAAATTGGGGTATGTGACATACACACCCCCTTAAATGTAACATCGTCCTCGATGTTACTTATTCTTCTTCCTTAGGAACCTCCTGGAACAGATTCGGGTATGCTTCCCGCATCTTACTTTCCAGTTCCCAAGTAGCTTCTTCAGGACTAAGGTGCTTCCATTGCACCTTCAGCTGTCCAATCGTGCGGTTTCGCAGAGTAATTTCCCTCCTCTCGAGGATACAGTCCGGTTCCACTAGAACTTCCCCTTCTGGTTCTACCTGTACAACGTTCCAATCAATCACATGAGTAGCATCATGAACATATTTTTTTAGAAAAGAAATATGAAAAACATTGTGCACTTTTAAATTAGGGGGTAACGCTAACTGATATGCAACTTGACCAATTCTAGATAAAATTTCAAACGGTCCACAATAACGTGGCGCTAATTTGGCACAAATCCCTAGTTTCAGGGAGCTCTTCTTTGGTCTTACCTTTATAAACACGTGCTCACCCACCTGGAACTCTTTAGGAGTTCTCTTCAAATCTGCTTGGCTTTTTTGCCGATCCTGGGCAACCTTCAAGTTCTCCTGCACTTGTTTTACAATCTGTTCCATTTCTTTTAATAATTCGGGTCCCAACACTAATCTATCTACTGGATTATTCCAGGAGATAGGAGTGTTACATTTACACCCATACAGAATTTCAAAAGGATTGAACTTAGCTGATGATTGATAATTATTGTTGTATGCAAATTCTGCTAAATGCAAGTAATCCTCCCACTTACCTGGTTGATCCTTGACGTACATTCTTAACAGATCTTCCAACACCTGATTAACTCTTTCAGTCTGTCAGTCCGTCTGAGGATGGAAAGAAGTATTGAAATTTAGTGTTGTGTTTAATCCTTTAAACAAGGATTTCCAGAAATTCCCTGTGAATTTAGGATCCCTGTCTGAAATAATAACCTTCGGTACACCATGTAGCCGAAAAATATGTTTTAAGAAAATGTCTGCTATGTTTGCAGCCTTGTAAGTGGTCTTAACAGGAATAAAATGTGCTGCTTTACTTAATTTATCTACTACCACCATAATTGAATCATTCTGATTTTGATTTCTGGGTAATCCAGTAATGAAATCTAAGCTGATTATTTCCCACTTCCAGCTAGGAATAGGAAAGGGTTGTAACAACCTAGCTGGATGTTGATGTTCTTTCTTCACTTGTTGACAGTCCAAACATCTAGCTATATACTCAGCTACTTCATATTTCATATTAGGCCAGAAATAATCTTTTCTCAACATGGTGACAGTCTTCTGGTAGCCTGGATGCCCTGAATAAGGGGTTTTATGCACTTCATCCAGAATCAGCAATTTAACTTTAGACACATTTGGCACATACAGTCTGTCCTTAAATAATAAAAATCCATCTTTATTTAGATTATAACCCTTAATTAAACTTTCTGTGGGTTCTTCTTTAGTTGTAGCTTGTAATTTTTGATAAATTTCATTCAATTTTATCCCTTCAATCAGCTGTTCATTTAAATCAGAATTATAACTACTGATTGCTGTTGTAAAATTCAGATTTGCATTTCTGCTTAAAGCATCAGCTACAGTTATTTTCTTTTCCTTTTATGTGTTGAATTTCGAAATCGTATTCACTTAAAAAGGCTAACCATCTTGCTTGCCTTGCATTTAAGTTAGGCTGATCTAAAAGGTATTTTAGACCCTTATTATTAGTCATTAAAGTAAACTTTCTGCCTATTAAGTGGTGTCGCCACATTTTTAAGGCATGAATAACAGCAGCTAGCTCTAAATCATAAGTAGCATAATTCTTTTCATGAATCTTTAGTTTCTTGGACTCATAGGAAATGACATGCCCATCCTAAGTTAGCACAAGAATCGGTACAAACCACGAAATCCTTATTGGGGTCCGCTATTCTTAGAATAGGCGCAGTTGTTAATAAAGCTTTTAGTTTCTTAAAGCTTTCTTCGCATTTTAAGTTCCAATCGAATTTCTTGCCCTTCTTTTGCAAGGAAGTGATTGGGTTGGCTATTTTTGAAAATCCTTCTATGAATCTCCGGTAATAACCGATGATTCCCATGAAAGACCTAACATCTGTTATGTCTTTAGGTACTGGCCATTCTTCAATTGCTCTGATCTTTTCAGGATCAACTGAAATCCCTTCTTTAGTCACCATGTGACCTAAGTACTGGATTTCATCCTTGAACAAATCACACTTACTGAACTTCGCAAAGAGTTGTTTCTCTTGCAGTTCTTGTAAGACTATCTGTAAGTGTTCCTTATGTTCCTCTTCATTTTTAGAATAGATTAAGATGTCATCGATGAATACGACAACAAATTTGTCCAAATATTTATGCATTATGTTGTTCATTAGACACATAAAGACGGTTGGGGCATTAGTAAGCCCGAATGGCATTACGACAAATTCGTAATGTCCATACCTAGTTCTGAAAGCTGTCTTGAATATGTCTTCTTCTTTAATCCTCACCTGATGATAGCCTGATCTCAGGTCTATCTTAGAGAACACCGTAGCTCCACGTAGCTAATCAAACAGATCATCTATGCGGGGCAACAGATATCTGTTTTTAATTGTCATTTTATTAAGTTGACGGTAATCTATGCAAAGTCGCATAGTTCCGTCTTTCTTCTTAACAAAGATTACTGGTGCTCCCCAAGGGGACACACTAGGACAAATATATTTCTTATCGATTAATTCCTTTAACTGTGATTTTAATTCGTTAAGTTCCAGAATATTCATACGGTACGGAGCCTTCGAGCTAGGTACAGCATCTGGTACCAGCTCTATTGTGAAATCTAGTTCCCTCCTGGGAGGTAATCCTGGAATTTCCTCCGGAAAAACATCAATAAAATCATTTAACACAGGAATATCTTCTATTTTTATTTTATCTTTTTCAGATTTACGCGCCTCATCTGTAATGGTTACAGCATAGGATTTACACCCTTTCCTGACTGCTCTTTTAAGTTGTAAGGCAGAAATCTGCCTGATTACAGTTTTCCTAGGAATACCTTTAACTATTACAGGCTGTTCATTATTAGTTACACACATAAACGTTTTATCAAAACAGTTTAAAACTACCCTGTGTTGTTCTAACCAGTCCATACCAATAAGTATGTCATACGAACCAAGTGGCAGAACATTTAATTTAACAGAAGTTTTAAAATCATTCATATCTAAAGCACATTCCTTAACATAACAGTTTACTTTCCTTTTTGCCCCTGTGGCTAGTTGAACTAGCCAAGAGTTATCAAATTTTTCAATAGTCAGATTACACTTTTCTACTATCTGCGGTGAAATATAACTTAGGCTAGCACCTGGATCTATCAAAATAGTTACAGGAGTTTTGTTAACCATACCTTCTACTTCCACCATGGAATTTTGGTAGTCAACTTGGCGATTCTCCAACGCTGCATTGATTCGGGGAATGGTCCTTGCAAAGTCTCCAACAGTCATTTCATCTTGTATTGTATGAATATTGTTGTTTGACTTCTTTCGATTTGGGCAAACTGAAGCATAATGTGGGCCATTGCACTCCCAACATTTAACAGGCTCCTTCCTTTCGAAATTCTTAGTGAAATTTCCATGATTGTTAGAAACCTCCTTGCTGCCCTTAAAGTTATTGGAATTATTAGAAGCAAAATTTTTGCTTCCCTGGAAATTATTACCATTAGAATGGTTTTTGTTCTTGTTATTCCTGAAATTTTTCTGAGGTACAAACTCCTTTTTCTTGAATTCAGGCTGATTACCGTTCTTTTTAGCCTTCCAGTTGGCTATTCCTTCCTTCTTTTTGTTCTGTTCAAAACAGAAATTTTCCTTCCGCATGGCTTCTTCCAGAGTTTTGGGGTTATCATATTCGATTATGTCATTTATATGGTATGGCAGACAACTGAGAAACCGCTGTACTTTAGGTTTCTCATCAACTAAATACGGCACATACCTTAACAGACTTAAGAACTTACTGTTTAAGTCCTTCATTGCCATGGACCCAAGCTTTAACTCATAAAATTCCTTGGCCCTTTCTTCATAGTATTGTTCAGACAAAAACTTCTTCTTGAAGTACCTTTTAAAGGTACTCCAATTGACCTCTTTTTATTTGATCCCTTTGACCCTTTTCAAATATTGCCACCATATATCTGCCTTTCCAGAAAGGTTATAGATGGCCATTCTTGCCTTCAGCTGATTTGAATAATTATAAATCTGAAACTATTTTCTCATCCCGGATAACCAGGATTCTGCCTCTTCTCCTTTTTCAGTTTCTCCATTGAAAGTTGGGGGTTTTATTTTCTTGAACTCCCCAGAAATCTCTTCATAAGGCCTGTACTTTTTCTTCCTTTTATACAACTCGGCCTCACTATTGTCACTAGTAGTGTAATAGCTCTGTTGTTCCTTACTTCCTTCTGATGATGAACTGCTATCAGGTTTAGCTAGTTTCATATTCTTGGATCCTTTTTGCTGACTAGCTTCTTCAAATTCAGACCTTCTGTTTTTCCCTTCAGTCTGAAATTTCTCTATCAGAATTTGATTTAACTCCTCTTGGGTCTTCAGAATTCTTTCATTATCCTTCTTGACTGATTCTAATTTAGTCTTTAAACCCTTTATGGTCTGCATCAACTCTGAGGAGTGAGCAGTTACCTCCTCTATCACTGGTTCTCTGGACATCTGTCTGGTCTCAGTGTTTGAAGATTCCTCCTCAGCATATTCTCCTAAGTTCTCCATATCTGCCTGTTAGATTCAGAAAAAAAAAATTATGCCTTTCACATAAAACAAAATACAGGTTAGTATATTATTTTTACTGTTCTGCGGAAAGTAATTGGGCCACATCAAGGCCTAGTGTTTGAACCATGCTCTGATACCACATGTCACAACCCCAAAAATTTTGAAAAATTTAAAACTTTTAAAATAACATATAATCACATTAATTGCAGTCATTAATTGTTTGATTAGTTTATGTTATCAAAATTTGTAAATTGAATGATCTTTTATTAAACTTGACTTTTAAGATGGGTTTATTGTTAGTTACTGATTGTTTTATGTTTGCAACCACAAGGGGGATTGCTATGACAGACTGGGCTTACTTAGCTTTCAAGCTAATGCAACAGTTTTTTCTTTCTCTGACAGATATACAGGTAAAGTTCGGGTCGCTGTTAACAAATCTTTTTAAAGTATTAGATAACAAAATGTTGTACCAAATTATTCAGTAAAAGTATAAATACATGCTAGTCAGTTTATCAAGCTTTTACAGGTAAAGCTTTTCCTATAATTCTCCTAAAGATCTTACTGAAAGAAAGTTAGAATTTCCAGAGAAAAGATAGCTATTTTCTTTTATATTAACTTAATTAAGTATCCCTATGGAATACTGGATCATTATTGAGTTTACTGTAATGCAATCTTAATATTTCTTCTCTAGCACAGTAATTAAAGTTGGGTTACATGTTCAGTCCTATTTTACTTATCTGATGTTACCACATCATGCCAAGTTTAAAAAATTCAAGATGTGTTTTGATTTGCAATTACAATTATAAGGATCTGAAGTTAGCTACAATTAATTAATACTTTTCTTACTTCCAGCAGTTACAGGATTCTCTGCTAAATATATGTCTTCTCTTAATCATTTTAAGAGTTTGTATTAATGGAAAATTATCTCTATTTCCCAGATCAATAACTGAATAAATTCTATGATCACCTTAGAATTAGTCCTAGATTATCATAATCAAACCTACTATGAGTTTCCAGATTAAACCATCATCAAGAATGGTGATAACAATTTACATAAACTGCTAGTCAAACATCCACTTACCCATCCTTATAAATCTTTGAGTAAGAATGATAACAAAGTCTACTTGTTAGCATAAGAACCTAAGACTATTAAAATATTGTTCATATAATAGCAATTACAAGTCCAAACGAACTGGTGTAATCTCAATCCAACTTAGTGGATTACAAAGCAGAGTTCTACAAGTTTAAGTCATAGAATGACTAGTCTTTTACCAACTTTGCAAGGCTATAATAATAATAGTCATTATAGTTGTAGCATTGTAACATCTATACTTAACCTCCAATAGTGACATGGCAGATATTAACTTCGACCAACTAAAAAAAGAAGCCCCCTCTTCCCAAGATCAACCTTTGACAATCACTTTTACAATAAAGTTGCTTTAAAGTGAATCACTTTTGCCAAGAATAAGTGATGTTCACTTTTACAATAATGTGACTTTTAAATAGTGCGGCAATAAATTAAAAGACTTAAGTGACTCACTTTTATTTTATTTTATTTATGTGAAATTCACTTTTACAATAAAGTAACTTGAAAATAGAAATTGCATGCACTAAAAAGTAGCTTAATAAGACTTGAACTCAATACCTATTAAGTAATAAAGCAACTTTGTACCAAGTGAGCTAAGTTTAAAAGGTACGTAAAATAATGGAAAGAGGAAGGGGGCCTTTTTTTTTTCTTTTTTTTTTTTACTTTTCTCTCTCGTTCTTCATGCTTGCTTTCTTTTCCTGCAAATCACAAAAAAAAAAAAATTCCACACAATGGGGTTAGATCTTGGTTAGCTTACCCGGAAAGTCTACGTTTTCAAATTTTCTTGTTGTTTCTAACTTTCCGTGATCGCACAAGGTGCACGACAAAGAGCATACGTAGCCGAGAACACAAGAAAAAAAACATTCCCTTACTGTTTCTGATTCGCCGCGATCATGCAAGATGCACGGAAAAGAGCATACGCAGTCAGGGAAAGCAACAGTCTAAGACTAAAACAAAAAAGATCTAATAATAAACTGATAACATATGAGAGATTTAAAAAAGACAAATCGGTCACTGTAACATTATACCTTCAGATTTGCCGAAATGGGTGTTTCTGGAGCAAACGGAAACAGTTTTCGATGAAACGAAAACTATTTCCCAATGGAAATGGCACTCCAGACACAATGGAATAGCTCCCACAGGCCAAAAATGCACAGAAAATCTAGAAACAAAAACCCTTTCAAACTTTCGGCAACACCGATTTCAGATCTTGATCAAAACCGAAAGCGGCTCATCATAAAAGTTCTGATACCATGTTCGGGTACATAAGGTACTCCCAAAAGACCGAACACCTTCAGCAACCATTTCACACAAATAGATCACAGATAAACACACCGATGTTTGTCACGTGGTTAAAACCCTCGAGAGGGAAACAGTCCACGGCCCCAGCCAAATAGCTACTTGGAGCAATTTATTATGCAAAAGTATGAAAGTTACATATGCTTCTCATAATCGATCAACTAGCCAAGGACCCTATATGCTCTTTAAATAGATATCATAGACCAATCGGGTGTTAATCTATAGATCAATGGTAGGTATGATCTAAGAGAATTTGAATCGTTGGATCACTCTATGTCTAGAACATATCGTGACTGTCGGATTAGAATATTTACAAATGCATACTAATGCATACTAAAGAAACACACTTTTACCGAACGGATATATTACACAAGTTGATCTTAACTAACTCCTAAGTGTTTAAATATCCTAACAGTGGAGCTAAAGGAAAAGGACCCACCATCGATTTAGTGTTTTATGTTTCGGCAATTAAAATCGATGCCGATGGTATTTCGTGCTAGCCAGGCACATTATAATTTTGGACATCATGGAAATATGCAATTTAATTAAAAAACCCACCATCAGTTATGTTAATGCAACATTAAAGAGATGGGGGCATGATTTCCTAAGGAATAGGGGGGGTACTCAAACCCTTGAGCCAACGGAGAAAATCCAAATGTCAAAGGGAAAATCCACAAAACTGTCAACTACCCATTTTGTCTTTTGTGCCCAATCATTTATTTCTTCCATAATTGATTGAGTTTGTTAATACATGGGGATGGGAAGAGTATGGCAATCAAATTCGAATTTGAGAAGCCATCAGTTTTTGAAAATCATGTTCACTTCTTGGGCAAGTAAAAACCCAAAAACGTCTGCCCATTCCATAATGCATTCACGTCCTCCTCTTCTTGACGCGTTTTTGGAGCTGTCGGGTGTTTCATTCACGTTTTAGTTGTTTTCTTCATTTTTTCCCATGGCTGGGAAGTCGTTTTTGGAATGCTAAGTGGCTGGATGATTTCCTCGACTTTTTTGTTGATGTTCCCTCATTACCCGGCTGGGAAAACCCATTTTTGGTTGCACAATGAATGGTAGAAGAGACCCATTCTTTTTGGGTGTTTTTTGAGGTCATTTTGCTCATGTGAAACCCATTAACTTTTCTGGAAATCGAATTTCTATTAGAGGGTTGTTTTACCCCTCTACCATTTTCGTTTTTGGCTCCCAAGACGTTTTTCCTCAAACCTAGAACTTGTATTTTTTGTGTGTGCATCCTGTGTTTTTGTCTGAACCAGTTTGAAGTGGAAGAGGGAAGAATTAGCTTGATAAACCTAGTGTAGAAAGGAACCACACACAGAGATCAAGAGGGGCTGGTTATTCCTTATTCCTTCTTGCACACCCTGAAGAGCACTGAAAAGGGAAGGCATAGCCTGAGAGACTGTGTAGGTGTTGGGTGGCAGTGCTACTAAGAAACTGATGAGCACACTGGCCTATGGTTGGGTGGAATGTTGCAGCGACATAGCTGGTTGCAGGAAGCTTCTTTTCAAGATAAGTATTTCTTGTGTATTTACCTTTGCAATTGTATTTGTTTTATTGAAATATGATGAACATGATTTATGAGTTGAACGAAATGTATTTTCTTCCATTGTAGATTGCATTATGCATCTGTAAATTTTTTATGTTAAATGCATTTTCACTATTATTATGTTCATGGAGCTTAGATCCCCGGTTAAATGATAGCAACAATGTCATAGTCACGTCCTCTCGGATGGGAGGGGACGTGACAGTGTGGTATCAAAGCTATGTTGCAGCATTGGGCCTCAATGGGCCATGAAGAACATTTGACAAAGGCAGGATTACCCTTTGTTGATCGCAGGCCAGCAGAAAAGTTTTCAAAATTTTTTCAAGTGTTGGAGTGTTGACTGTGTCGGCTAAGTTAGTCGAGTTGAGCCGATGCATGTCGATGTGAAAGGATTATTTGAGCTGATGCATGTCGATGTGAAATGATGATTTGATCCGATGCATTTTGACGTGAAATGGTTGAGTGGATCCGATGAGTAGATGAAGAAAATAAATTTTTCTAAGTGTTTAAAAAAAATGGCAAAAAAATCGGTGAGTTTTGTCGACACACATCGAAAAAATTGTGAATTTTCAACCGATACATGTCAGGTGGAAAGATAAGTTTCAACCAATACATATCAGGTGGAAAGTTGAGTTTTCGTTGATGAAAGAAAGAAGATTTTTTTTCAAAATTTTTCAAGTGTCAAAAATTCCATGTCGACAAGAAAATCAGAATTTTGCCGACACTATAGAAAGTTTTGCGACTTTTTCCGATCGGAAAAAAAAATCGGAATTATGCCGACATGTCGCAAAGTTTGGAAAGTTTTGCCGATCAGAAGAAAAATCAGAATTTTGTCGACACATCGAAAAATTTGGCAAGTTTTGCCGATTGGAAGAAAAATCAGAATTTTTTCGACACGTTGAAAAGTTTGGTGAGTGTTGTTGTCCGCCGATTGCACACCAGCAATCTTCCGAATATTGTCTCCTCACTTGAGAAAGTGTGAGAGGTGTGACCTTGGGGGAAAGCACAAAGCTAGGTACTGTCACCTACTCCTAGCTCCTTCGTTTAGGCTAACTCCTAATGAAGCCAAGGGGGTTGTCCCTAACAAAAAGTTTTCTAAGGCTCAATGTGGTTAAAGTGTTTTAATTAGTTACGGATGAGGATGGGTGCTATTTAGGAGTTATTATGATCATAAGTGTTTATTTATTATGAGTAGGATACTTAATTAAAAAAACAATCCACGTTGCTAACAAGAGATTAACAGATAAACAATGATTCCAGACTTTAATAGTGCATTCAGAGAAAGAAATTATGATAAACCATAGAAAATTGATCAAATAATATAATTATACAAATTAAAAAAGGACCAGTGCCTTAACACAATTAAACACAAGTCTAGAAATCAACTAGTGAATGTTAGGTGATGCGAATGCTCTTGGTAGGTTTTAAGGATTTTATGTGTTTTGGATTAAGGTGTCAACGAAGGTTTTTCAAACGCCTGGAGAATCTTCTAAGTTCACTCCATTGAAGACATGTCGGGCCCGCCTAGTATCCCAGGCTGGTATCGCGAAGATTGACCAGCTAGCTAAGAAGCTTAGACAACAGGATTCCAGCACCTCTACTAGGAAATGCTTTGGAAAATTCCCTACAACGTCGGTGCATTGGTTGCGAGGTGTTAAATTTTATTAAGTTACTCTTTCGGGGTTAAAGATCCAGTGTCGTTTCTAGGTATTCTGATCTAAGATCAATCAGAGCATACTCCGGCAAGGAGGGGAGGGAGTTAATTAATTAAATGGGTGTGTGTTGCAAGTGTTATTAAATTAGTTAATTAAAACTCTCCGACAGAGAGCTCTCTTGACCTTGTCTTATGACAAAGGTTCAAGAGACTTATCTAATCTAAATTCCTAATGCAAGGATGTGCAAATCTAATGAATGCTCTCCGATAGAGAGTGCTATTGACTTGTGTTACTGCAAGTTCAAGAGTCTTACTTAATTTGTTAAACTTGAATGAAATAAATAAAACAATAACAATCTAACTACCCAAGAGTCTCTTTCAGGCTTTTTAGGGCCCTAGTCGGGAAAGCAAGGGGGTAAGTATACTAGAAGAAATATGCCACATTCAATTTAAACAATCAAAACAATATTTTTTAACTCATTTTCTATGAACAATAAATTAATAAAACATGCACTACTTGACTAAAATTATGTAATTATCTTACACTATTCTACCATTAGCGATTTTAAATAAGAAAATGAAAAGCATGAAAAGTGAGACGATACAAGCTTCCCCCAAATGGGGGAAGAAGGGTGTGGGAGCCGTAATCCTACTCACTTTTTATTAATTTTACAATTTTTGAAGACTTGTTCTTTTCCTTTTCCTGGAAGAACAGGGAAAGAAAAGAATGGAAGAAGAGGGGAAAATGTCTTTTTGTTCTTCCTGCTTGCTCTTTTGCTTGCTTTTAGACTTTGGGCTTTTCTCAATTCCTCCCGCAAATAAGAGCTTTAAACAGTTCAAACGTTATGCATTAGTTAAAAATTTAAAGACAAACTACTAACTATATACTCGAAAAAAAGGGTAAAAACCAGCGATGAAAAAAGAGGAAAGAGAGAGGAGAAAAACCAACAAAATGGAGAGAGAAAAGGTGAAAAAGGGGGATGTCCTAAAGGTGAAAAAGAGGGATGCTCAAAGGAAAAAAGAGGGCTGTAAAACAGTGAAAAAGAGGGTAGCAAACAATCAAAAGATGGTTGTCCAAAGTGAAGAAAATGGAAAAAAACTAGGGCAAAAATGGGGCCAAAAACTAGGGCAAAAGAGGGCTGTCCAAAGTGAGGAAAAGGGGCTACAAAATAAAGTAAACTAAGGCTTCCTAAGTGACCGATAACCAAAATAACATCAACTTGTGTATGGAACCAAAGAGAGAGAGAGAGTTATTCCAAGCTTCCTTTTCAAAGCAAAAGATGGCGAACACTGTAGGTCCTGCAATTAAAAATGTTAGATTCAAATGGTTGTTTTTGAAGCATGGGATAGAAACAGCTGAGCTCACACCCTTCTACAATCTGTGAAGCCTGAATCACATCAAAACTTAAAACAAGCAGTGAGATAAAATGTATGCTAGTATGTTAGGCAAATCAATTCAAGATCAACATTTTGTATAACTCACTACTCATGTCCATCAAAATATCGATTTACTTTACATAAATAACCAAATTGAAGCTACAAATGGCTATTCTACTGTGCCAACAATGGCCTTCTTGAGCTAGCAAAATCTTAAACCACATACAAGTATTTAAATGAGATGAGTTAGAGACAATATCACCTCAACCATGAGGAATCCAGCACAATCAAAATCCCATAGACCTCCAAAGTCGAATATCTTTATTAACAAAGCTAAATCAAAATGCTTGATACAATTTTCTCAGAGTAACTTTAACCCAAAAGTTCCATCCGAATAGAGCTAAAGAAGCCTCTATGTATACAATAAAAGAAGAACCCAAAACTCTAAAACCAGAAAATCAGATAAATAACTACATAAATAACCAAATTGAAGCTACAAATGGCTATTCTACTGTGCCAACAATGGCCTTCTTGAGCTAGCAAAATATTAAACCACATACAAATATTTAAATGAGATGAGTTAGAGACAATATCACCTCAACCATGAGGAATCCAGCACAATCAAAATCCCATAGACCTGCAAAGTCGAATATCTTTATTAACAAAGCTAAAGCAAAATGCTTGATACAATTTTCTCAGAGTAACTTTAACCCAAAAGTTCCATCCGAATAGAGCTAAAGAAGCCTCTATTTATACAATGAAATAAGAACCCAAAACTCTAAAACCAGAAAACCAGACTAAATCGGACCGACACATTACTGAGAGACCAGACTTAAAGAAGATGCGCTGGTAGTGAGGGGAGTCCTCCACCTAGGCAAGGCTCCCCCACTCCAACCCTAACCACTACAAATAATCCATTATTGAGCCCACACGTGTGGATGACGCCCTCATGATGAAGAGGGGCGTGAGATGGTAGGTGAAGGCGCCTCTTAGGTATGGAGGATCCACTGCTAGGTCTGGAGGAGCCTACTGCTATCAGATCATAATGTTATCACTAGTTCCTACCTCGATCAGATCATCAAACCAATGAGTGCTCTCCATCTCATCCAATTCAGGAGTTTAGCTGGAGATGACAAGTTCGTTAACTGAATATATCTTTATTACTCACTGAATGCTGACTGAAGCTGAGTTATGATAACTCCAATCATCATAAATGCCCATTGAGATGTCATTTAGCATTTTATTTCACTGAATTTGGATTAATTTGGAGAGTTTTGGATTTTCTCCAAAATAATCATTTTTTAACAAAAACTTCATTTTTTCCCCAAAAATGACTTTTTGAGAAAATGTGCATTATGTGTCCGATTGATGATCTGAGAGTTGGATCTGACTGGCTGGCTGATCAAGAATGATTTTTGGCTTAAGGTTAGAGCCTTCAATCACTGAAAATGGGGTCCGGATGACTAACTTATTACAAACGGGATTTTTCCAATTAATTTATGGAAAAATTAATAAAAAAAACTTAGGGAAATAATTAAAAAATTAAAAAATAATTTTTTAACCCGTCTGGTAAAAAAAGTTTGGAAAATTTTTAAAGGTCCTATTGACTTAGGACATGACCATGCTCTATTCTAACAATGTCTAGTATGTTTATATATACTCAGTTGGGCTCTAATAACCCCCCAAGGCCCATAATTCAAAATCGGGCATTCCATCTTTGGAGGAAGCGGGAGAAAACCTCGTCAATTATACTCGGCTATAGGCAAAGCATAATTGTTAAGGGCAAAAAACTCCCTAGAATATATTAGTTGAGATTCTACGTCTTAAGAGACTGAGCCACTCAAAACACCCTACTAGCACATTTTATTACAAACCCCACGGGACCATGGTCAAAATTATTCAAATGAAAAATTGGCTAGCCAATATTGGCTAGACATGAAGACAGATCAGCTGATACACTCGAATCAAACATTGGACATGTTTGTCAACCAGTGGCTCCTCAAGTAACTTAACTATAGTACAAAAAAATTGGTAACAAGTGTTATGACTAGATCTTGTTCTTAGTTTATCTGTTCTTTTTGTCCTAATTTTCAACTGTTGGTTTAAAATGATTTTACATTTTATGTTGATTTTAAGAACTTTTGACAATCAGTAATTTTTGTTGGATTTAATGCTTTTAATGGTTGAATTATTTCATTAATTTAGTTTTAAGGTTTGTCTTTTGGGCTTATTAGTTAATATGTATATCTTTAAGCTTTCAAAAACTTATAATAAAAGTTTATTCCAAATTTTCTATATAATCTAACCCTCATTTTTGAGACCTTTGTCAAATATTTTCATGCAGATATTTCTGTAGCAACTCTGTTTTTCCTGTTTTTGTCATTATCATTGGGAGAAGATTACGAGGGGATGGAAATGAATTCTGCAAAAATAAAATATTTTTTTGTCCACAATAGACGCATTCACAAAAACCTCTCTCATTTTTCCAACAACTGTTATCGTTTGAGATATTCGAATTCATCTTTGTGGCCTAATTTCAGGGTTTGAATTATTTAATAATTTCCTGTTTTAGACACAAATTTCCCGCACGTATTTCGATCAATTGAAGGGGAATTTTTAAAAACCAAGAGAGGTTTGTTTTCATAACAGAATCATTTAAAAAAACCTCTCTCAGTGTTTTCATAGGTGTTCTGGATCGAGATATCTGAAGGCGTCTTTGAAAACCCAAATTTTCAGAAATTCGCCAAAATTCCCCAAATCCGATTTGTTATTTTTGGGTTAATTGTCTTTAAATATTTTGAGTTATCATGTAGCTAATCGACGTAACTGTTTCAAATTTATACTTATAATGTATTTATGGAACTACTTTACCTCTGTAACGATAAAAGGAAGACAAACATACAATTTTGGGTTGGATTTTTCACTCAAGGAGAGGCTTTTGGAGCTTTGATTTCTCAAGCTAGAATTTATAACTCTTCTGTAAGTGGATGACTGTTATTAATTGTATATAAACTGATAAGCCCTTTTACCTGTCATGCTTTTTCATTTCTAATCTGGTTGATTGCTCAATCTACAATTTCATTTCCTGTTTAAAGGTTTATTCATGTAAATGCTTGTAGCCTGTGGGTGGAATCAGTATTTTGTGTGTAATGTTTATGACTTATTGGGATGTGTTTGATCCCCAGTTTATCCAACTTGCATGATTCAGTTCTGTATTAGCTTGTGTATGTTTATTTCCTCCTTGCTAGTGAATTTTTTAAAACCAAAACCCTAAAAACCAATTTTACTCTATTTCACTTTGAGATTGTGTTAGCTTGTTCTTGTGGTAGTCTAGGAACAATTTCTAGCACTAACATCTTTGGCGTCATTGTTAGGGACGAAACTGGAGTATATCTTCCCTGGCATATCATTATTCATCTGATTTTGAGAGGTGAACAAAGTCAAAAAATATTATAGACTACAATTTTTCACCAGCGACTCCACGATTAAAGATTCCACTGCAAGGAGAATTTTGTTGACAGAAAAATGAAGAAGCCAAATGGAAAGACTGGGTATCAACTTGTTACTTTCCTCCATGAGGTTTTGTTCTTATTCATCAGTTCTTTCATGTCTTTCCCATTGCATGTTAAAAGAATTATTTTTTGTTTTCTCTATTCAGATGACCATAAACCTTCAAGTACATGTCCCTCTTTGGAAGAAGAAAGTCTGCATTCTTCTTGTTTTATTGATGTTGATCATATTCCTTCATTTGAAATACATGTGCAACATGATATACATATACCCATATCTCTTGAACCTGATTATTTTGGTCATCTTGTAGAGAATAAAGCTAATCTATTACGTTCTACCATCACTGCTAAAAATTGCGAACAACTTGTTGAACCTCATTTTCAACTCACAGATTTTCAGTGTAGACTCAGACAGAAGATGTTTAAACCTCTTAGGCTGCCATCTCTCTTACATCCTTACCCTTCCTACTTTGTTGAATATCTTCCCCATTTTACTGGAAAAGACCATATTACAGCAGAGAAGCATTTAGAATCTTTTCATAATTTCATTGATAATTTTGAAATCATGCATGAGGATGTTGTCATGAGGTTATTTTTGAAATCCTTTGTTGGAGATGCTGGGTTTTGGTTCCGAAATTTAAAAGCTGATTTAATTGGATCATGGGAAGAGTTACATGATGTATTTTTGAAGTATTGGGGTAACAATAAATCTTATGATCAATTTCTTTCCGAATTTTATATTTTGAAAAGGGAGAATGATGAGCCAATTACTAAATTTAATTGGAGGTTTCAAAGTTTTTATATCAGTATGCCTACGGAGATCAGACCTTCGGAAAAACTTGCTATGGTATATTATGTTATGGATCAACATTTAGATCTTGCATTTTTCCTGTTAGAAAAGAAATCACCATCTTTAAGACAATTGTTTGAGGATACAAAAGGGGTGGAGGAGAACATCTGAGCTTGCAAAATGCTTTGAGATTAGGCTCATGTTGAATATATACAAGCTTATGAACAAGAAGAAGAATGTAGGTATCATTCAGATTTAAGACAATTTTCTTCATCATTTTCATATTTTCATATGAACAAGCATATAAATGATGCTTGTGTTGATTCTTCATATTAGTTTGTTGAGTTTTTCGATGATTATATACTTTCAGTGGATTATAGTAGAAATTTCCTAGTTCTTGCTATGAGATTATCATGTTATGAAGAAGAATCTGCTGCTCTTCAACCTCTTACTATTGATATAATAAATAAGCTGCCATTCTTGACTTATGGTCACTTTCAAAATTTTATTTGTTCAAGTTTTGATCAAGGGTTTTATTTAAAGGTTGAGAAGCAGTTTGAAGAACCCTTGGTTTCCATTCTTGAGCCAAAGTTTAGAAAGAACAACAATGGAGAGGAAGAGAATGCTTCACTTTATGATGAATATAATGAAGACGTTCAAGTTTTAAATCGAAAATTTCATGATCCCGTGGCTTCTTGGATGGAGTTGTATTTTTCAAAGGTTTCTAATGCTCCAGCTTTTGGCATACTTCTTATTTCCAGTCATGAGTATGAGTTGCCTACAGACTCTTTATTGCATTTATCACATATTTTGTGGGTTTTCTCAAATAGTAGCATGCATGGAATTATGATTCTCAGTCAAATGGTTTCTTAGCTTCACTGGAAGTATGATTACACTTGATTGGGTTGCTTCCTCCGATTAGAAGTAGGAGTAAATAGTAGAATAAGCTCGCTACACGAGCATGTAGATTATTTTCAGTATGCTGGTTTGTAGCAGTATTTTTTCATTTCAGAGGTATGTGTTCAGAGTTTGAGAAAGTTGGAGAGATTTTGTAAATGACTCCATCGCCCAATGAATAAGGCACAAGGTCTATAGGTTCTTGAAGCCTCACAAGGAGGACTTCATCATGCAGTAAGAGCCAGATGTTATAACTAGATCTTTTTCTTAGTTTATCTATTCTTTTTGTCCTAATTTTCAACCGTTGGTTTAAAATGATTTTACATTTTATGTTGATTTTAAGAAACTTTGACAATCAGTAATTTTTGTTGGATTTAATGCTTTTAATGGTTGAATTATTTCATTAATTTAGTTTTAAGGTTTGTATTTTAGGATTATTAGTTAATATGTATATCTTTAAGCTTTCAAAAAATTATAATAAAAGTTTATTCCAATTTTTTTTTTAATCTAACCCTCATTTTTTAGACCTTTGTCAAATATTTTCATGAGGAGATTCCTGTAGCAGCTTTGCATTTCATGTTTTTGTCATTATCATTGGGAGCATATTACGAGGTGATAAAAATGAATTATGGAAAACCAAAAGATGTTTTTGTCCAAAATAGACTCATTCACAAAAACCTCTCTCAGTTTTACAACAGCTATTATCGTTTGAGATATTCGAATTCATCTTTGTGGCCTATTTTCAGGGTTTGAATTATTTAATAATTTCTTGTTTTAGTCACAAATCTTCCGCACGTATTTCGATCAATTGAAGGGAAATTTTTAAAAACCAATAGATTTTTTTGTTTATAACAGACTCATTTAAAAAAACCTTTCTCAGATTTTGTACAGGTGTCCCAGATCGAGAGATATGAAGGCATCTTTGAGACCCAATTATTCAGAAATTCAACAAATTTCCCCAAATCTGATTTGCTATTTTTGGGTTAATTGTCTTTAAATATTTTGAGTTATCATGTAACTAATTGATGTAACTGTTTCAAATTTTGACCTAGAATGTATTTATGGAACTACTTTACCTTTGTAATGATAAAAGGAAGACAAACATACAATTTTGGGTTGGATTTTTCACTCAAGGATAGGCTTTTGGAGCTTTGATTTTTGAAGATAGAATTTATAACTCTTATGTAAGTGGATGACTATTATTGATTATATATAAACTGATAAGCCCTTTTACCTGTCATGCTTTTTCATTTCTGATCTAGTTGATTGCTCAGTCTACAATTTCATTTCATGTTTAAAGGTTTATTCATGTAAATGCTTGTAGCCTGTGGGTGGAATTAGTATTTCGTTTGTAATGTTTATGCCTTATTGGGATGTGTTTGATCCCCCGTTTATCCAACTTGCATGATTCAATTCTGTATTAGCTTATGGATGTTTATTTCCTCTGTAACGTCCCCAACCCTCCGATCGGCGAAGAGGACACTACGATGTCATTAAACATCCGGGCTAAAAGCCCCATGAACATGTACTTACATATAGACTGAAATAAAAATGCTTAAAACATAAAACCTGCTAAGATGCATAATCATTCATATACATAGCGGAAGCAAACATACATTTATTCAAGCATTCAACATGTTCATCATCATTCATTAAACGATAAATATAAATGCAGAGACGAAATGGTCATGAATACTTATCTTATAAAGGATTCATTCTGCAACCAGCTACGTCGCTGCAACGTTCCACCCAACCATAGGCTAGCGTGCTCCTGAATCTATCAACAACGCTGCCACCCCTGATTTGGGCATGATTCCCCAAGGAATAAGGAACAAGCAGGCTTACACATAGCCAAGGATACACAAAACAGCAAATCGACCAAGCCAACACAGTTGGGTTTATCAGGCCATCCACAAATCAGCCAAACCAACATAGTTGGGTTTATCAAGCCATCACGGAGCTGGGAAAGGCTAATTGCTAAGCCTGTGAGCTCATTGCAAAGCTAAGGACACCTACACCAGAACTAGCATGGCTTCTAGAACAACCACACACACCCAACACAACAAAATCAGTCCCTTCTATGCTACACAGTCCCTCAGGCCCTGACCTCCCTTCCAGTGCTATTCAGGGGTTATGGAGAAGAAATCCAACTCTCTAGCTCTATCTGTGTGGCTCCCAAACACTCCAGGTTTATCAAGCAAACCAAGCCCTCATCCCCACTCCAACGCAGTCCGAAGACCAACCACTGCATACACACAACCAAACAAGCTATTCACACCTTGGACAGGGGAAAGCAACTCCTTGAGACGTTCTTAGCCCTATCGTGGCCAAAACGACTCCATAACAACCTACAACAGCCCAACACATAGAAACAACACAGCCAACAAAACATGGGGGAACAACAGCAACGAACAACATGGGGAAGACCTCAGCTCCCAGCTCCACAATGGGATGAAGCAACCGAAAAAAAATTACACAGTCTGCACTAGGGAAAGAAATCGGACTCCCATCCTGTGCATGAGGAAAACACACATGCAGACCACGAATTCGTATAGGAACCACAGATACCTCCTCTATAGAAAATGTGAATGACAGCCAAAACAACTCTCCTCCTTGTTGCGTGAGACCAAACAGAAAGAATCCTCTGCGTGAGGAACAAGACGTCTCTCTACGTGAGGATGGACAACAATCCAGAATGGCGAGTGGGAAAGTGCGGAAGAGTGCCCCAACGCCGTCGTGGAGAGAGTGGAATGATGGGTGTAGTTGTTTTTCCTGCCCAACACGAGGTTCAATTTGTGGGTGGAATGTTCGTGTGGGTAAGGACTGACAATCCTGCTACACTCCACTCCCCAACGATAACTACCCCAACTAATCAGCAGAGAATTTAAGGTGGTAGTTGGATGAGACAAGGGAAGGTGAGCAAAAAAAAAAGGGTGGTGACACATGGCTTTTCCCCCATGGGCTCAAGGTTTAACAATCCCCCCCCTTTATCCTTAGTGTTAGAATATAATCCGTTAGGGTTATATAATGTAAATAAATAAATAAATAGTAGGAAGCCAAACAGGCTGAGCGGAAGGTGAAACCCAACCGCCATGTAATTTGTATAAATATAGGAATTTGCATTGGAATAAAATCGAATCGGGAGTTATTACCAACAAGTGGTATCAGAGCCTGGCTATTTGCCTGCCATAACTCCTGGCTGCATTGCATACCTGCCATTCTCCCTGTGTTATCAGAGCGCTGCCATTTTGCCTGCTAGTCTCTCCTGCCTGCATGCGTTACTCCTCCTCCACGTGAAACCCTAATTTATGAATTGAGAATCGTAAACTGTGTTTTCTGAGCTGATAAGAGTTTAAGTCTGTGGTGGATTGTGTATTTACGATAAGCCTTTCCCTCGAAATCAAAAAACTGGCACTTAGAATACCTACAGCACTTTGTCAATATTTACAGTTTCCCGTCGTTTTGGCTCGAAGTTGTAGTGTGGTGTACACTCTGATCTGTGTACATACACAATCGATCAGTTTAAGTGTTGTATCTGTATCTAGTAAATGTATATTTTCGGGGACAGATCATTTACAGCAGCATGGTACTAGGGTTCTCAAGCTTGATATGTGGTTCATAGAACTGGGATTTGGTTTTCGAGCCTTGCTTGAGCGTTGCACCATAGCACAACCCTAGTGCACACCAACCATAAAATTAAACGTCAGTGCGGTCAGCAGACTCCCATCTGATTTTTCAATTGTCTCATTGGACAAGATTTTTCCCCGCTAGCGCTTTTGTATGTATTATTAAATTGCTGGAGTTTGAGACTGCGCTGTGCATTCCATTGTATCTGCAGATGTATGCGCTAAAGACTGATAATGCTTGCATATGTATTTATGTAATATTGTATCTTGAGAGTCGTGGCCTTCAGATGTGAGTGACCTCACTTTGCTGTACTGGAAACCCTAATTTTTCTGCATAGAGATCATTTGCAATTGAAATCCAGAGCTACGATTTCATGAGAGAGTGCTGGAGATTGAAGTCGTCTAGCCATTTTTGGTTGTGATTTTTGGAGAAGATGAGAGCATATTTGTTGTGACTATTGTAAAGACTGTTGTAAAGACTGTGTGGTGAGGAGCTACGTTGAGTTGAAGTATTGAAGTATTTGCTGCGTTGAGGAACTATGTCCTCTATGCTGCGTTAAGGAGCTGTGTTGTGAGAGCTGCAACAAGTGGAGACTGCATTTTGATTTTGTAAGGTGAGTGCTGCGTTGATACCCAACGTGTGACGGTTGATCTATTACCCCATAAGGAGTTGATAGATGCTCTATGATATCATCGTTCCAGATGTTGGGATGATAACCGCCTGTGCGTCTTTGGATAAAATGAGCATCATTATGATCATGAGCTGATACACCACCGGTACTCGTGACATATGTCCCAGCTGCTCGCGTAGACATTATATGTCCAATTAGTGGTGGCCGGATCGTTCTACAGATGAGAGGCTTAAGTGATCATGAATAGGACAGCTCATCAATGATTTGTGCAGGAACGACTTCGAAGCCAATGATACGACTGGCTTGTGGAAGAATTCAATTCCAACGAACTCCTCCAATTTGTGATTTGTGACTACCAAACCTGGAATCTACGACCTGCGCGTTGTCAAGCATGGAAGCCCTAGTTTTCTGTGTGAATTGTTCATGCTGATAAACTGCGGCCATTCAGTGAAGATCGTGGAGTATCATGCCTATGACCTGCTCTTGTGGATTATCATGAAGCTGGAGATTGCTGCGAACTGAAGCTGCCTGAGTATATGATGCGTTGAAGACTCTGGTGTATATGTTGCATTGGAGGCTGGTTGGTGGAGAAACGTTACCTTTGGCGCCAATCTTCCGAGCAAACCCTAATTTTCTGAGTATGCTGCCTGTGTGAAGATTGCTGAAGACTGTGTTGAAGACTGCTTGGTTGAAGACAATTGATGCTGATAATTGCTTCTGCAAAATCAAGTTTGGTGCTTGATAATTGCTTATATAGTTTGGTGCTGATAATTGCTTATATAGTTTGGTGCTTGAATTTTTGTGCACTTATATCCTTTGCACACTAATATATTAGCTTCTGGTATTCTGTAGAGTATATATTGTATAACAAGGAATGTTGTTGTGTATTTGAAGCTCGTATATTTTTTATACTGAAGAAGCTTGTGTATGCTCACCTGAAGCTTGCATTGTACACCTTGGCAGAGACTGTAGACCTGCAAGGTTATTGTTTTTCTCTTTGTCATATCAAGTTTATTATTGTAAACTAACAGTTGTAAAGATGCACTCTTTGGTATCTAGTATTGGTGCTGCCCTAGCTGGCAAAGACCAATCCAAAGACCCTTCCAAGGGAGATTGCAGCAAGAGAGGCAGAGGGGGCAGAAACAACTCCAGAAAAAGATCAAAGTGCAAGCGTTGTGGAAAGACTGGGCACACATCAGATCAGTGTTGGGCTTCATGGGACTCCATCAAAGACAATCATAACCAGAAGAAAGATGACCAAGATGCTAGTAAATCTCCTGATTCTTGTATTGTTGCACATTGTAATCTTGGATTTAATGAAATGACTTCTCTTTCATCTTATAAAGATTGTTGGCTGCTTGATACTAGTGCAACATCACACATGACATTTAGAAAAGGCTGTTTTGAAGAACTGAATGAAACAATAGATGGCATAGTGTACTTTGCAGATAAGTCAAGTATTAAACCAAAAGGAATGGGTACCATTCGATTGAAGATGCTTGGATTCCCTGATTTCTTGTTGAAGAACGTTCTCTATCTTCCAGAGTTGCAGAGAAGCCTGCTGTCCTTGGTGGAGATTCGACAGCAAGGCCATTCCATCCACATGTTTGATGGAATCGTTGAAATAAGAAAGTCCTCTGACAACCAAGTCATCATGACTGGATACGAAGATGGAAAGCTGTTGAAGCTCAAGGGTTCATCTGCAAGATTTCAGAACTATGCCTACCTCTCTCAGCATGGAGAAGGTAATATGTCATCTAGTAGC
>LPNX010901458.1:0-19305 GCA_001517045.1 Pseudotsuga menziesii | reverse complement strand
CGTTGGACTCAAGTACTCTAAAGTGGATGACTTCAAACTTATTGGGTACTCAAACTCAGATTTTGATGGCGATAAGGAGACAGGAGTATCAACTTCTGGATACACCATGAGTCTTGGATCAGCAGCTGTTTCATGGAGATCATGCAAACAATCAGTTCCGGCAGATTCAACAACAGAAGCAGAATATGTGGCTGCAGCTGAAGCAACGAAAGAAATAGTATGGCTCAGGAAGATACTTGAATATTTGCAAGAAAAACAAGAGAACTCCACTCCATTACTGGTCGACAATACTTCTGCAATCAAGCTGGCTAAGAATCCTAGATTCCATGATCGAACCAAACACATCAACACAAAGTATCATTTGATTCGACATCATGTAGAAGCCAAGACAGTCCATCTTCGACATTGTTCCACAAATGATCAAGTTGCAGACATCTTCACCAAAGCGCTTGGACGAGAAAAGTTTGAAAGGTTCAGAAACATGCTCGGACTTACGAACACCCCTTCGGATTAAGAGGGGGATTGTTAGAATATAATCCGTTAGGGTTATATAATGTAAATAAATAAATAAATAAATAGTAGGAATCCAAACAGGCTGAGCGGAAGGTGAAACCCAACCGCCATGTAATTTGTATAAATATAGGCATTTGCATTGGAATAAAAACGAATCGGGAGTTATTACCAACACTTAGGAATATCATGCCCTTTTCAATATGGTTGCAGTGACATAGCTGGTTGGGGTTATTTAATTAAAAACACATTTACATGATGCTAGAAACCATATGTGCCGGATAGCACAATATACCATCGACAACAATTCTGTTCGCCAAAACATAACACAACCAAATCGATGGTGGGGATTTTTCCTTTAGCTCCGCAACATGATTCATTACAATATATACATCATGTATATTTTATGCAACAGGGTCAAACCCGGGGTGTTACATTCCCCTCCCCCTTCAATAGCACTGTCCTCAGTGCTTTACAAAATTGAAAAGAATGCTACACTGGTATCGCCTCAATGTTCTGCAGAATTGAACAAAACTGGATGTGCCAATCACATGGCATCCTCCAGCTCCCACGTAGCCTCTTCAGGTCTGTAGTGCTCCCATTGCACCTTTACCTGACCTATGGCCCGGTTCCGGAGCATTGTGACCTTCCTGTTGAGGATGCGCATTGGCTCGGTTCGAAACTATCCCTTGGGTTCTACCTGAATCACATCCCAATTTATCACATGGTTAGGATCATGTACATATCTCTTAAGCAAAGAAACATGAAAAACATTATGGGCTCTAGTGCTAGCATGCAATGCAAGTCTATATGCAATTGACCCTATTCTTTCAAGCACTTCAAATGACCCACAATATATTGGTGACAACTTGGCACAACTTCCAAGCTTCAAGGAAATCTTTCTTGCCCTCACTCTGAGGTAAACATGATCCCCAACACTGAACTCCCTAATCATCCTATGCTTATCTGCATAGCTTTTATGTCTGTCATGTGCTGTTTTCATATTCTGCCTGATCTTTACAACCTATTGCTCCATTTTCTTGAGCAATTATGGTCCAAGCACAACCCTGTTCACTGGATTATCCCAGATCACAGGTGTCCTACACCTTCTTCCATACAAAGCTTCATACAGACTCATCCCCAAGGATTCCTGCTATCCATTGTTATAAGCAAACTCTACCAAGTGTAATTAATCTTCCCACTTGGTTGGTTTGTCCATCATGTACATGCGAAACATATCTTCAAGCACCCGATTAACTCTCTCTGTCTGCCCATCTATCTGAGGATGGTATGCAGTGCTGAAGTTTAGCTTTGTACCCAAATCTACAAACAACCTCTTCCAAAAATTGGAAGTGAACTTGACATCTCTGTCAGAGACTATTTCCTTTGGCAATCCATGTAATTTGAAAATCTCCTTCATGAATATCTTCGCAATGTCATCAGTCTTATGCGTAGACTTAACCGGTATAAAATGTGCTGCCTTTGTCAACTTGTCCACCACAACCATGATGGAATCATGTTTTCTCCAAGTCATCGGCAATCCCATAATAAAATCCATGGAAATAATTTTCCATTTCCATTCTGGAACTGGCAAAGGCTGCAACAAACCTGTTGGGTGTTGATGCTCAACCTTTACCTGTTGACATTTCATGCACCTTGAAATGTATTCAGCTATATCCTTTTTCATTCCTGGCCAAAAGTACTGCTTTCTGGTTGTAGCAATCATCTTCTGGTATCATGGGTGACCAGAATACGGAGTTTGATGGATTTCATCCATAACAACTCTCCCCAAATCTGCTACATTTGGAATATAAATTCTTCCTCTATAAGTAAGAATTCCATCTTCCTCCAACTTATATTTCTCATATCTCTTCTCAAGACTTTGTTGCTGCAATTTGTCTTTTACTGGCTCATACAATTCGTCTCCAGCAGCATGATTAACAATCTGCTGCCTCAAATTTGATTGGGAAATACTAAGGGATGCCACATGCATTTCCTGCACCTTCTTGCTAAGCGCATAAGCTACCTTATTCTCTCTTCCCTTTATGTTCTTGATTTCAAAATCAAACTCACATACAAACTCCAGCCATCTCACTTGCCTAGCATTCAAAGTAGGCTGATCAAATAGATACTTCAGACCACATTGGTCTGTCCTGAGCTCAAATCTTCTACCCATAAAGTAATTCCTCCACATCCTGAGAGCATGTACTATGGCTGCAAGCTCTAGATCATGAGTGGCATGGTTCTTCTCATGCTTCTTCAGCTTTATTGACTCATAACATATCACGTGGTTTTCTTGCATAAGGACTCCTCCAAGCCCTTGTTCGCATGCATCAGTACATACCAAAAAATCTTTCTCTGGATCTGCAACTTTCAATACTGGTGCATTGGTGAGTGTTGAAATATTGTAACTTCGAAGAATATTCAATATGTATTTCTTTGTGGTCCCCGATGGTCCTACCGGGAGAACCACTTGTATTACGTTGTACCCCGATGCTCCTATTCGGAAGAACTAATAAGAGTCATGAGGCAATCCCCTCTAATTGTAAAGGTGGGTCATTAGCACCCCAGTGTGGTTACTTGAGCCTACATGTGTAACTCGAGCCTACATGATTAACTCGAGCCTACATGACAGATGAGTTAACTTAAGTGAATGGATGAATATAAATAGAGGTGTAGTGCTCCTCATTTGACACACACACACTCACTTGAGTAGCGCGCTTGTGGAGGAGAGAAGTAGCTAGAGAAGGAGGAGGATCAGGTTTTTGATCTCCTTGTTGGTTTTACCTTTTTTTACCTTTTGGGGCATCTATATTGAGGAATATTTTGCTGGGTTTTTCCCTTTAGGGTTTTCCCAGGATAAATCTGTGTTGTTCTTGTGATATTGTTTCTTTCAGTGATCCTGTTTATATGCTTTTGTTATGAAAATGAAATGATATACTGATGTCTTAGCTAAGCATATGAAAATTTAACATGGTATCAGAGCTAACTTGAATAGGACAGCTTTCACAAGCTATAGAAGCTAGGGCTTCTTACTTTTTGGTTCTCTCTCCACAATCAATCAGCAAAAGAAGGCTAGGCTGACTCTCCATTGAAGGGTGCATCTTTCTGTCGAAGCGGAATTCAATTCCAAGCATTTTCAGTTCTCGGTGCGGGAAGCTAGGGATTCTTACTGAAGAGGAATTTTTGAGTGATCCAGGCCTAGGATTTCTCTCCTCATCAAAATAAAATTTTAGAGACCTGGATCAATATTTTTGGTTGGGTGAAACTCCAGGAAAGTCAAACCCTAGTTTGACCCCGAGCTAGAAAAACCCTAAATACTAAAACTTCTACGTTTTGTTACATTCACTATATACCAATATTGGAGAAGGCTCAGGTGCTGAAAATTGTAGAGGAATAATATAAAATCCTGATGTACACTGTATCCAAAATTCAGCCTCATATTCACTATATTCTGGGAGATATGATCCGTCAAAGTCAGGGTTCCAACCTCCTCCAGAATTCTTCCCTAAACAAGACACCTGGGTAAAATTGCTATAGCGTGAGATACAGAGGTCCAAATTAAATTCCTGAAGATGTTCCAAAAATATCACAGACTGTACTTTCTGTGGTCCTAATTTCAGAACCAAAAGATGAAACAGTGACATGTGGCAGGCTGTACAACTTCGTTGTTCTGAACAGTCCTGTAACAGGTCACCTTGGGAAAAGGATCATAAATCCAAATTGGTGAAACCTATTCTAATGAAACATATGGTTTTTGATCAGGGACATGTGAGGTTACCTCAGTGCGAAATTTTAGACATAGAGGAGCTGTAATTTCAGAGATATAACAGAAGCAGTGACAGGAATTTATGCAGAAGAAATTGGAAAACTAGGGCTTCCTATTCCGAGAGCTTTCCTCCACTGTTTTCAGAAAAGGAGTACATTGGACAGCTCCATTTGAAGAGATATATCTTTCTATCCAATCATATCTAAAATATTCCAAGTTTTTAAAATTAGGGTTTCTCTGACAAACCCTATATCAGCCAACTCCGAAAGCAGGATGAACACCTCAAATCGGTAAGATCTAATCTTTCGCTATTTGAATTTGAGGTTCTCATTTCAAAGTGATCTATCACATCAGCTTGTTGATAAGCTTGGTGAAGTTGACAACTTCCAAGCATGGAAGTATTTGATCTCTCTGAAGAAAATGAATTGGACACCTACATGAGTAGAGAGGTCCCAGTTTCATACGGAGATGAGGCTCAAAGCCTTACACAAGAAGGACTTGATCAAGGCCAAGAAGATCATTATTGATTCAATCACGGATCAAATTGTACCACAAGTGTCTTCCCTAAAGACACCGAAGATGTTTTATTCCTTGATCAATCTATTTGAAGATAAGAAAATAAATCAGAAGATGGCTTTAAGAAAACAGTTGAAGAATGTGAAGATTCAGAATGCAGAACATCTTGTAGTAGAAGAAGAAGCGGAGAATGCAAAAGTGGTGATAGCCACCTTGAATGGTCTCCCAGGATCATGGGATTCATTCATGCAAAGAATGTATGCCAGAAGGAAGTGATTACTTTCAGTTGACTCTGGGAAGAAGAAGAAGCTCGACTCATAAGAAGAGAAGAAGAAGATGGGAACAATTGAAGATCAAGCTCTCACCATTCAAACAAGATCCCTCAAGGGATGAGGAATGTGAAGAACTCAATTCTTGAAGAACCTCTTATCCATATTATCATTTAAATAAGAAATGATGATGTCATGAATGAAGAAGATGATGAAGCAGAATGATCAATATGGAGTTTACCCACGAAACAAATAAAAGATAAGTATTCAATTGTCACTTCATGATATTTTTTTGTTATACATTTGATTATATCCAGTTGATGTGTTATGCATGATAGATTGTTTGCATTAATGACTGTATACTTCTAATATGCATGTGATGGGTAATTAGCTCATGGTGCTATACAACTCTCCATTTCTACTTATCAAACCTCTTTGCTGACATATTGGATTAGTGCACAATCTCAATGATGTCATGGTAGAGATGGAAGGCATCTAGAAAGTTTATGTGAGATATGGATGAATGTTGTATTGACTAAATAGTTGCATGATGCATAAGAATTTTTCATTATGCATATGTTTTATGAAATAGTTCTAACCATGCAACTGGTGCATTTGAATTGTAGGAAAGGTCCTGTACAACCTCCTACAAGAAAAGAAGGATGAGACTTGTTCCAAAGAACAAGTGATGACAATTCAAGATTCACTCCAATAAACATGAATCTGAAGCTCCCAGGGTCAGAGACACCATGACGAAAGAAAGAACTTCAGAGAGCGGTAGATCCACCTTGAAGGATGAAGACCACCATGGCTACAAGAGATAACTCAAGATGAAGAAAATAATGCTATGAAAGAAGCTGTGATCAAAGAATAACAGTTGATCATGGGGAATGATGTATACGATATGATTTTGAGACATAAAGGGAAGTACGTAGTATCTTCCATATGGATCTACAAGAACAAGTGTACAAAGCAAGGTTCATGATTTTCCTCAGAAAGAATAGACTATGACATGACATACTCTATTGACCAGTATATATCAAGCATAGAACCACCTATACAGAATGAAGAGGGAAGATGATACTCCACTTCAGGGGGAGTGACTACAGAAAATTATATCTGAGTTCAACATGGTACAAGATGATGGATAGATTCGTGATGGATCGAGACTTTACCAAGAGTAAAGTGGGTTCCAACCTTCAAGGTTGAATGCAAAAGACTAGGATATGTTGATGACCTGAGAAGACAAACTCATAGAAGATGTTATGATACTAGAATGATGTTTGGGATATAGTACTCAAACCAGAAAGCAAGAATGTGGTATCTTCCAAATGGATTTGCAAGATAAGATATGTTGCTTATAGAAGTAAGGTAAGACTTATGGCTAGAGGTTTCTATCAGAAAGAAGGAGTTAATTTTGAAGAGACACTTACTCCAGGAAGCAAGGTACACTTCCTTCAAAACTATCATGGTAGTTTCTTCCATGATGAAGTAAAGACAAGCCTTCCTTAATGGTATGATTGAGGAAGAGTTTTACCTCGAATAGTCATGAGGATTTGAAGTTGAAGACAGATGGAATCAAGTATGCAAGATGAAGAAGGCCCTCTATGGCCTAAAGCAAGCTCCCAGAGCTTGGTATGGAAGAATAGATAGTTTCCTGATGAGCATGGGCTTTGCCAAGAGTAAATTCAATCCTAACCTTTCCTACAAGGTTGTAGAAGATGAACCTGTCATTCTATTACTATATGTGGATGACTTATTCTTGACAGGGAATGAGAAACAGATCATGGAAAGCAAGAAGAAACTAGCAGAATAATTTGAGATGAAAGACCTTGGGTTAATGCATTATTTCTTAGGTCTGGAAGTATGGCAAAGTTCAGAAGGAATATTTCTCAACCAGGGAAAGTATGCGGTAGAGATATTGAAGAGATTCAATGTGTTGGAATGCAAAGCCATGGCCACACCCATGGACTCCAACCTGAAGCTGTTAGCTGATGACTCATTAGAGTTAGTGGATGTGACTCACTACAGACAGATCATTGGGTCATTGATGTACTTAACAAATACCAGACCAGACATTTGTTTTGTTGTGAACACCTTAAGTTAATATCTTGTTCAACTAAGACGTGTTCACCTAGTAGTTGCAAAACATGTGATGAGATATCTGAAAGGGACTATAGAATTTGGTCTATACTATGATGGTAGCCATGAGTGTATATTGTATGGCTACACAGATGCAGATTGGGTTGGAAGTATCTCAGACAAGAAAAGCACATCAGGTAGATGCTTTTGTTTGAGGTCTGCTATGAGTTCATGGTTTAGCAGGAAACAATCCAGTGTTTCTCTTAGCATGGTTGAAACAGAATACATAGTAGATTGCTCTACTAAGTTGTGAATCCATATGGCTTTAGAAGCTGATATCAGGTCTCTTTGACCTGAAGATGGATACTACAATGATTCTATGTGATAACCATAGTTGTGATGACAAAGAACCCTGTGTTCCGACGTAACACGTAGAAATCTGGTATTTCTACATACAAGATAAGATGTAGATGATGATACTGTAGATGAAGATGATGGTGATTTAGTATTTCTATACTGAATATAGAGATGATGATGTTTCAATATTCCCATATTGAAGATATAGATGATGATGATTTCAGTATTCCCATACTGAAGATATAGATGATATTTCAGTATTTACATACTATAGATACAGATGATGGTGATTCCATATTTCTATACTGAATATAGAGATGATGATGCTTTCAGTATTTCTATACTGAAGATATAGATGATGATGCTTTCAGTATTCACATACTGGAGATACAGATGGTGATAGTTCAGTATTCACATACTGAAGATGTAGATGATGATGGTTTGGATGATGATGTACTGACGAAGCCTCTGCCTCGAGTAGAGTTCAAACACTTTCAAGACAAGCTTGGTGTTGTTTGGAAAGACCTTCCTCGAAAGGGGGAGTAGTGATGTTGCAGTGGGATTGTATCATCCCTGGGAATTTTCCCTAAAGTGATCCGGAGACCTCGGTCCTCAAGAATGAAGAGGGATTGTATCATCCCGGGAGATCTGTCCACAATAGATCCGGTGACCTCAGTCCTCGAGAACGTGGTGGGATTGTATCATCCCTGGGAACTTACCCTAAAGTGATCTGGAGACCTCGGTCTTCGAGAATGAAGAGGGATTGTATCATCCCGGGACATCTATCCATAATAGATCCGGTGACTTCGGTCCTCGAGAATGTGGTAGGATTGCATCATCCTTGGACATAGTCCTAAAGTGATAGGGACTGATTCTCCCGTAATCAATCCGGTGGCTTCGGTCCTTGAGAATGTGGCAGGATTGCATCTTCCTTGGACATAGTCCTAAAGTGATAGGGACTGATTCTCCCGTAATCAATTCGGTGGCTTCTGTCCTCGAGAATGTGGTAGGATTGCATCATCCTTGGACATAGTCCTAAAGTGATAGGGACTGATTCTCCCGTAATCAATCTGGTGGCTTCGTTCCTCAAGAATGTGGTAGGATTGCATCATCCTTGGACATAGTCCTAAAGTGATAGGGACTGATTCTCCCGTAATGAATCCGGTGGCTTTGGTCCTCGAGAATGTGGTAGGATTGCATCGTCCTTGGACTTAGTCCTAAATTGATAGGGACTGATTCTCCCGTAATCAATCCGGTAACTTCGGTTTTCAAGAATGTGGTGGGATTGTATCATCCATGGAATTTAAGTCCAAAAGTGATCCAAAGACTTTTTGTCTTTGAGTTGTGGATTGTAGGTTGTTGTTGATAATGATGATGTCGTACTAATCGAAAGATCATATTATGATGATGATGACGTACTGATCGAAAGATCAGAGTATGATGACATACTAATCGAAAGATCAGAGTATGATGATGACGTACTGATCGAAATATCAGAGTATGATGATGATGACATACTGATCGAAAGATCAGAGTATGATGATGATGAGGTACTGATCTAAAGATCAGAATATGTTGATGATGTTTCTGATCAAAAGATCAGAATATGATGATGATGTTTCTGATTGAAAGATCAGAGTATGTTGATGATGTTTTTGATCGAAAGATCATAGTATGATGATGCTGTTTCTGATCGAAAGATCAGAATGTGATGATGATTATGATTGACATATCAGAATATGTTGATGATGATATTGCTGATTGAGAGGTCAAAGTGCTGAAGATGTTGTTGCTGATCGAAAGGTCAAAAATGTTGAAGATGTTGTTGCTGATCGAACAATCAAAGTGCTGAAGATGTTGCTGATCGAAAGGTCAAAATGCTGAAGATGTTGTTGCTGATCGAATAGTCAAAGTGCTAAAGATGTTGCTGATCGAAAGGCCAAAGTTTTGAAGAAGATGTTGTTGATCGAAAGGTCAAAGTGTCGAAGATGATGTTGCTAATCGAAAGGTCAAAGTGTTGAAGATGATGTTGCTAATCGAAAGGTCAAAGTGTTGAAGATGATGTTGCTGATCGAAAGGTCAAAGTGCTGAAGATGTTGTTGATCGAAAGGTCAAAGTACTGAAGATGTTGCTGCTGATTAAAGAGTTAAGATCCTAAAGATGTTGCTGATCGAAGCGGTCAAAGTACTGATAATGCTGAAGACTAAAGATTGAAGATGAAGACTACATGTTGTTGAAAAGATTCCAATGATTTATAGATGTATCACCCTGATGATGTTGATGATGTCCTCTATCTCTCTCCTATTATTGTTGTTGTTGATGTTGTTATAGAATACCCTTCTTGTTAAGGGGGAGTGTTGAAATATTGTAACTTCGAAGAATATTCTATATGTATTTCTTTGTGGTCCCTGATGGTCCTACCGGGAGAACCACTTGTATTACTTTTTACCCTGATGCTCCTAATCGGAAGAACTAATAAGAGTCATGAGGCAGTCCCCTCTAATTGTAAAGGTGGGTCATTAGCACCCCAGTGTGGTTACTTGATCCTACATGTGTAACTCGAGCCTACGTGATTAACTCAAGCCTACATGATAGATGAGTTAACTTAAGTGAATGGATGAATATAAATAGAGGTGTAGTGCTCCTCATTTGACACACACACACTCACTTGAGTAGCGCACTTGTGGAGGAGAGAAGTAGCTGGAGAAGGAGGAGGATCAGGTTTTTGATCTTCTTGTTGGTTTTACCTTTTTTTACCTTTTTGGGGCATCTATATTGAGGAACATTTTGCTGAGTTTTTCCCTTTAGGGTTTTCCCAGGATAAATTTGTGTTGTTCTTGTGATACTGTTTCTTTCAGTGATCCTGTTTATATGCTTTTGTTATGAAAATGAAATGATATGCTGATGTCTTAGCTAAGCAGATGAAAATTTAACAGTGAGAAGATTCTTCAGTTGCTGGAAGCTTTCTTCACACCTTGATGTCCATTCAAACTTTATCCCCTTCCTTTGCAAGGAAGTGATGGCATGTGCAACATTGGAGAATCCTTCAATGAATCTCCTATAGTATCCTGCAAGTCCCATAAAAGATCTTACATCTGTCACATTTCTTGGAGTAGGCCAATTCATAATGGCTTCAATATTTTTAGGGTCCACAGATTTACCCTCTTCTGAGATAATGTGACCCAAGTACTGAATTCTATCCCTATAGAAGTCACACTTGCTCAACTTTGCATACAGTTGATGTTCCCTGAGCAATTTCAATGTCAATCTCAAATGCTCTTCATGTTCTTCCTCATTATTAGAATAAACAAGAATGTCATCAAGGAAAACAAGAACAAACTTGTCCAAATACCTGCTGAAGACACTATTCATAAGGCACATAAATGTAGCTGGTGCATTTGTGAGACCAAATGGTACCACTACAAACTCATAATGTCCATACCTTGTTCTGAAGGTTGTCTTATGAATGTCTTCATCCTTGATTCTCACCTGATGGTAACGAGACCTCAAGTCAATCTTGGAAAATACCTTTGCTCCTCTCATTTGATCAAGGAGTTCATCAATCCTAGGAAAAGGATATTTGTTCTTCACAGTAACCTTGTTCAACTGTCTGTAATCAATACACAACCTTAGTGTACCATATTTATTCTTTACAAACAGAACTGGTGCCCCCTAAGGAGACACACTTGGCCTGATATACTTCTTTTCCAACAACTCTTGCAGTTGCATCTTCAACTCTAGCATCTCTGGTGTACTCATCCTGTAGGGTGTCTTGGACACTGGTGCTGCTCCTGGCTCAAGTTCAATTGTGAAATCAATGTCCCTCTTTGGAGGAAGTCCTGGAATCTCATCAGGAAACACATCCTTGAATTCCTGTAACACCTGATAGTCCTCCAACCTAGGAGTTTCATCTCCTATTGGATCCAAAATATGAGTTGCATACAACTGGAAACCCTTCCTACAGAACTTTAACTACATTCCTGAAACCTGCCTTACTGAAATCACCTTTGGAATACCTTTCACAACTACCGGGTTTCCTTCTTCATCCATGCATTCAAAAGTCTTATTGTAACAATTAAGCTTCACTCTGTGAAATTCTAACCAATCCATTCCAATGAGAACATCATGGGAACCAAGTGGTATAACATTCATATCTACACAAGTGATCAATCCATTCATGACCAATGGAAATTTCTCTACCACCTCACTAACATTTCTCTTAGTTCCAGTGGCTAGCTGAACTAACCAAGATTTCCTATGCTTTACTTTCTTAAAAGCACAAATATCCACTACTCTAGGAGTAATCTAACTGTGAGTAGAACCAGGGTCAATCAAAATAGAAATAGATTGCTCAACAATCTTACCTGCAACTTCAACCACAGTTGACTGGTGATCTGCCTAGTGGTCCTCCAGTGCTGCATAAATCCTAGGGACTGCCCTTGCTACTTGACCCACTGTTTCTGCTTCTTGAATGTTGTAAGCTGGTCTTTCACTTTCATTCTCAAGTGGACAATATCTGCGCATGTGGGGTCCTTCACATCTCCAACATTGAAGTGGTCCTCTATTATGTTGTGGATCCTTAGGATTTTCTCCTATCACTCCAACTGGCTTACTCGCAGCTTGGGATGGATGCTTCTGTTGATTCCTGAAGTTAGAAGGTTTGAAACCTTTCTTTCTTTGGTTAAACTTCTCATTCTTCTGGTCCTTCCATGCCTTATGGTAATCAGGTTTACCTTTGCTTTGCTCATAGCAATACTTAGCCTTCCTTATTGCTTCTTCAAGAGTTCTAGGTTCATAAAACTCAATCTTGTCTTTGTAAGATTGAGGCAATCCACTCAGAAAACGTTGGACCTTCACTTTTTCATCCCTGATGTACCGGACATACCTCAATAATTCCAAGAACTTATTTGCATACTCTTCCATGGTCTGCTGTCCCAATATCAGCTCATGGAACTCCTTAATCTTGTCATCATAATACCTGTCAGAGAGGTATTTCTGCTTGAAATACTTCTTGAATTGTTTCCACTTCAGTTTTATTTCATTGATCCTCTTTACTTGCTTGAAATGTTCCCACCAAATGGATGCCCTTCCATTCAGATTGAATATGGCGACTCTTGCCTTCATGTTCCCTGAATAATCTTGAACTTGAAAATACTTCTTTATTCCAAGAAGCCAAGCTACAGCCTCTTGTCCAGTCTTTACTTCACCATCAAATATAGGAGGTTTAGCCTTCTTAAATTCATCCCGAGAGCAATCCCTATGGTGTTTCCTTCTTTTTCTTTTACAAGAAGATGAGCTTGAATCCCCGTTGGATTCTTCAGAGTCAGATGATCCACTAGAAGTCTTTCTCCTTCTCCTAGTACTGCTCTTACTGCCTTCTCTTCTTGTTGTACCCCGCCCAGAGTCTATCTTTCTTTACAAGTCTCTCAAGCTCTGCAACATAGCAGCATTCAACTGGTGTTGCTCTTCCTGGGCTTTAATTAAGCTTCTCGTGGTGGCTATAACATCTGATGGTGTCTTTTGGAACCTCCTTCCATTAGACTCTATGTCATCATTTCCTATTCGGACATTTTCTCCCATGGCATCTCTCGCATGCTCGTAAGAATCCCGAGCATCATATTCATCATGGGTTCTCATAGCTGAACCACCACTTACTTTACCACACTGGTCTACCTGGAATACTGCTCTTGAAGGTGTCTATGATTCTGCAAACATGTTAGTAGCAAACTCTTAGATGCATAACATTACTATAAATCAGAACTACTTACCTTCTCCTGGAGAAAAATTATAAATAACAGTTTTTCCTAAACACACAAAAATTCTCTTCTTGTTCAGCCCTATAATCCATTGATAATCCGCCGAAAAATCCACTGAAAAACAGCTGGAATTTGCTTAGAAATCCACTTGAAAAACCCAAATTTCCTTTGGCCCAATCGGACCTCTTCCCAACAAAATTTCTGACGTTTTGGCAATCCAATCCACAAACTCCCTCCAGCGCTCATCGGCAACCCTAACAATTAACATCGTCCAATGTATCGGCGGATCCAACAACTAAATTTTTTCGCTGTATCGGATCCCCGATTGTCTCGGCTTTCGGTCTTATTATTTATCGGCGATGCCGAGAACTACTGCGTATCGGTAATCGGATGCACTATTCATAGGTTGAATATTTCTGTTGGCATCCGCAACGGTGGGAAACCATCCAACTTTCTGCCAACCATAACACCTGTCGGCGGGCGGAACCACTAAGCGCTATGTGTCGGTGATCGACAGTTGAAAGCTCTAGTCGTCGGAATGATAGTCTAGTTGTCAGCCGCAACGACAGACTCACAAACAACTAATGCTTTTCAATGTTCATCGGCGATCAAAACAACTAATCTCTTCCAGCGTGTCGACGGACCAATCCACTAACCTTATTCGACATATCGGCGGTCTCATCAACTATTTTCTGCCAAGGTTTCAGCAATCCGAACAACTAACTTCTTCTGACGTCCGTCGCCGCATCGGCAGCTTCATCATCTAATTTTTGCTGACAGTTAGGCAAAACTTCCTTCTGTGTCTGCCGTCGCGTCAGCTACGCCATCTACTAAATTTCGTCAACGGCATCGGCGGTCCAAGCAACTAATTTCTTCCGATGGTTTCAACACTTAAGCGAATTTTTCGGAAAAAAATTTCTTTCTCTTCCGTGTCGGCGCTCTCGTCCACTAATTTTTTCTGAAACTTCCTTTATCTTCCGCCAACGTATCGACACTTTGAACATCTAATTTTCGGTGATCTTTAATTTAAACTGAGCCGACGTATCGGATTTTTCCTCATCTTTCCTCCGCCGCTCTGTCTCATCAGCTAATTTTCGCCGATGTATCGGCTCAGACTTCTTCTAAATTTCGCCGATCATATCAACTAAATCTCGTCGACGTCGAGGTCTATATCGGATAGCCCTTAGACTAATCTATCCCCTACATCGAAAGGGATTCCCACTAAGTCTTTCGATGAGCTGACGGTTTGATACTTGGAAAAATTTCCAAAATCCTTTCTACCTGCCCCTCGTCGGGTGGCCTTCCGACTATGCTCTCCGTTGTATCGAAGGAGCTTCCCTCTTAGTCCTTAGATGGCCCGACGAGCTCAGCACTTAGAAAAGTTTTCAACGAAATTTTCTGTCATTCACAGATTTCTTCCTGCTGCGCTCTAGCAAAAAGCCTCTGTCAATGGTTCTCACGGCCCATTCAGGTCCATGCTGCAACCTTTGCTCTGATACCACAATGTAACATCCCCGAAGGCTCCGACCAGTGAAGAGGACGCTACGGTGTCATTAAACATCCGGGCTAAAATCCCCATGAACATGTACATACATATAGACTGAAATAAAAATGCTTAAAACATAAAACCTGCTAAGATGTATAATCATTCATATACACAGTGGAAGAAAACATACATTTATTCAAGCATTCAACATGTTCATCATCATTCATTAAACGATAAATATAAATGCAGAGACGAAATGGTCAAGAATACTTATCTTATAAAGGATTCGTCCCGCAACCAGCTACATCGTTGCAACGTTCCACCCAACCATAGGATAGCGTGCTCCTGAATCTCTCAGCAACGCTGCCACCCCCGAGCTGAGCATGATTCCCTAAGGAATAAGGAACAAGCATGCTTACACATAGCCAAGAATACACAAAACAGTAGATCAGCCAAGCCAACACAGTTGGGTTTATCAGGCCATCCACAAATCAGCCAAGCCAACATAGTTGGGTTTATCAAGCCATCACGAAGCTGGGAAAGGATAATTTCTAAGCTGGTGAGCTCATTGCAGAGCTAAGAACACCTACACCAGAACTAGCATGGTTCTAGAGCAACCACACACACCCAACACAATGAAATCAGTCCCTTCTCTGTTACACAACCCCTCAGTCCCTGACCTCCCTTCCAGTGCTATTCATGGGTTGTGGAGAATAAATCCAACCCTCTAGCTCTGTCTTTGTGGCTCCCAAACACACCAGGTTTATCAAGAAAACCAAGCCCTCATCCTCACTCCAACGCAGTCCGAAGACCAACCACTGCATACACACAGCCAAACAAGCTATTCACAGCTTGGACAGGGGAAAACAACTCCCTGAGTCATTCTTGGCCTTATCATGGCCAAAGCAACTCCATAACAACCTACAACAGTATAACACATAGAAAAACACAACCAACAAAATATGTGGAAACAACAGCAATGAACAACGTGGGGAAGACCTCAGCTCCCAACTCCACAATGGCATGAAGCAACCGAAAAAAAAATTACACAGTCTGCATTGGGGAAAGAAATCAGACTCCCATCCTGTGCATGAGGAAAACACACACGTAGACCATGAATCCGTATAGGAACCATAGATACCTCCTCTATAGAAAACGTGAATGACAGCCAAAATGACTCTCCTCCTTGCTGCATGAGACCAAACAAAAAGAATCCTCCATGTGAGGAATAGGACGTCTCTCTACGTGAGGATGGACAACAATCCAGAATGGCGAGTGGGAAAGTACGAAAGAGTGCACCCGCAACGTCATGGAGAGAGTGGAATGATGGGAGTAGTCATTTTTCTTTCCCAACGTGAGGTTCGATTTGCTGGTGGAGTGTGCGTGTGGGTAAGGACTGACAGTCCTGCCACACTCCACTCCTCAGCAATAACTACCCCAACTAATCAGCAGAGCATTTAAGGTGGTAGTTGGATGAGACAAGGGAAGGTGATAAAAACAAAAAGGGTGGTGACACATGGCTTTTTCCCCATGGGCTCAAGGTTTAACAATCCCCCCCTTATCCTTAGGAATATCATGCCCTTTTCAATATGGTTGCAGTGACATAGCTGGTTGGGGTTATTTAATTAAAAACACATTTACATGATGCTAGAAACCATATGTGTCGGATAGCACAATATACCATCGGCAATGATTCCGTTCGCCGAAACATAACACAACCAAATCGATGGTGGGGATTTTGCCTTTAGCTCCACACCATGATTCATTACAATATATACATCATGTACATTTTATGCAACGGGGTCAAACCCAGGGTGTTACATCCTCCTTGCTGATGAAGTTTTTAAAACCAAAACCCTAAAAACCAATTTTATTCTATTTGTTGGGCAATAGGGCAGACCCGAGTTAATTCGTATGCGTCGCACCAACAAAAGACCCACCGTGTTGGCCCTTTCGGCAACAACCTGTGCGCAGGTTGCAGTCTCACCCGAAACAGCAATGGGGTGCCGCAGAATCAGGTTTCTGCATGCAGAGAGGGGTATTACTGTATCTTAGCCTTTAAGAGCAATTATTAATCAACACTTGAAAATTTATCATTCATTCACATATGACTTTGCAGTACAATAAACAAACTAAACTTGCATAACCCACTACGGGGAATTCACAGCGGAGCTTATTACTAGCAGTGATCTTATGTTATCAGATGTATTCAATTTAATGCATGAAAATAACAGAAGCAGAAACAACACAATAAAACCACGACACCAAATATAACGTGGTTCACCCCCAGTGTAGGGGCTACGTCCACAAACTGCGTTTTATTCCTCTTTCCTCAAAACCACAGTTGATCTGCGCACTCAGCCGCAGATCCCTTCAGTCCTTAACAGTCACGCACACAGCAGCAGGCTTCTGCGCACACAGCTGCAGATCTTTCTTTCTTTCTTACAAAAACCCTCTGCGCACACAGCTGCAGAGGTCGTCCACGCACACAGCTGGGACTTATCCTTTCCTTACAAAAACCAACCTTACTTCGCCTTATCTTTCTTTTCATCAAAAGGCCTAACCTTTCTTCTTTACAGCGGCGCTTATTTATACTGCGCATTTTTACAAAACCATGGTCTTAAACCATGGGCACCCAAAAATCCTAAACCCTGGATTTAAACCACGGGTTTATTATAAAGTAGAGGGTTTTGACTTACCCTGACACCCCTAAGACTATTTTGGCCCATAGCTCCGCTTACAAATTTTCTAATTAACCGCGGAGTTACCCAACATGGAGTATGCGCCCCAACAGGCCCCTAAGACTCACTAGTGGCCCGTCCCGGGACACTCTTCAGCTTCTCTGGTGGCAGAATTTCACTGATGAGACATAATGTACTACTTGGTGAAGCTCTCCATGCTGCTGCCGGCTGCATACTTCTGTCCTTTGCAGCAGTTTTACTGATGAAAGCCGTCGCAACCACCTGCAACACCATCTTGTTCTGTGATGGCCGATACTTGACCATCCACGACTTTGGGGTCCCCTGGAATTGCGTGTCCCACCGCGGGAGGAGCCTAGCTGGCGTGGTTCTGTTACACCAAAAGACGTCTTGGGGGGATTTCCCATAGTCTTTCTGCGAGGCCTCACGCCCTTGGTTTCTCTACGTTAGAGCAAACTCCTAGCCGTCTTTGCAAATTTAGAGCAAACTCCTGCCTGTCGATGTTCTTAGCCAAGCAGAACTGTGTTAACGGTGTAGTTAGAAGGTGCTGCAGACCTCTGTCCCTTACTTCCCGTACTAGTGTCTGAACATTACAGTCGTTCGACATAGTTCGGGCTGAATATGTCACGGATGTGCTTCAGGTAGAAATTACGAGTCGAGATAGCTCTTTATAAGATCTCAATGCTGAATTTGGCATCATGGTGTAGACATGATACCAAATCTGACGACGTTCCGGGAATCTACTCCACACAGCGTCGGATTTTCCCAAAATATCATTATGACCAGTAATGAGAGCAACGCTCGTGCTAGCGCCGCCGAATGCAGTATGTCCCATCCGTCACATTTTGGGTTGCGACACACCTTGACAATTTTCGACTTCGACACAACCTGACCCTGCGACCTACGACCAGCTTGTTACTTCGCATTCTGTGGACAAAATAGACTACATAGTGCAATGAGCATGTTACTTATTTAGTTTGAGCTATCTCCTGTTCTGAGTACCTGGCCTGTCTATGTACTTTTTTAAACGGCTCCCGTTTATCAAAGAGGGGAAAAGCTCACCATTTAACTTGGCTAGCTGAACTGCGCCTCCGTCAGTAACTTTCTGTACTACATACGGTCCTTTCCAATGTGTTTTAAACTTTCCGGGGAACTTCATGAATCTGCTGTCATAAAGGAGCACAAGATCACCCTGCTGAAAATGTTTCATCTTGATGTGCCTGTCGTGCCACGCTTTTTCTCGAGCTTTCTGCACCTGTTGCTGGAAGCCTACGACAAATCTATCCTCCTCAAGTTCTAATATCTGCTTCAGTATTTCTGTGATTATGGCGGGGTCATCCATCTCGGTGAAAGCAAAGATCCGGAGGCTGGGAACAATATATTCCATGGGCATGACAGCTTCTTGTCCATAAACTAGTCGAAAGGGTGTATGGCCTGTCAACTTCTTGCAAGTAGTTATGTAAGCCCATAGTACCGCTGGAATTCGAAGATCCCAATCATTCTTGTTAGCGTTACAAACCTTTGTCAATGCATGCTCCAGGATTTTGTTAAAAGCTTCGACAGTCCCATTTGCTTGTAGGTGATATGCGGTACTCTTTTGATGATAGACTTGAAATTCTTCGGTCAATACTTCAATAGTCTTGTTCAGGAAATGTGACCCTTGATCACTCATAAGAACTTTGGGACACCCAAATCTGGATAAAATGTTGTCGAAGATAAACTTCGCAGCGGTAGCAGCACTTCAGGTCTTGACGGGTTGAGATTCGGCCCAACGGGTAAGATAATCAGTTGCTGTAATGATGTATCGGGCTCCTGACTTTTTCGCAGGGGGGTTGATGGGACCAACAAAGTCAATGGCCCA
>LPNX010901450.1:311193-327554 GCA_001517045.1 Pseudotsuga menziesii | reverse complement strand
TTAGTGGGATTTTCAGGGAAATATGGTAGGTAAATGGACGAATGAGCCATGAAATGGGGTAGATGAGGTAGTTAACCATTTTTGGGTGTTAACAATTGTAGCATATGGTAAACAAAAATATTCGTTTGTTCCTCATTCCCATGCCATTTTAGTACCTTTTGTACTTTTGGACTTTTGTCCCTTTTCTTATGAGTCCTCTTGAATGCCCTGTCTTACTGAATTTTATTTCAGGATCCTCTATCCCATAGTGTCCTTTTGTGTGAGTGGTATACTTTAAGTTTCAGCTCACGAACGGAGAGGATCTTTAGGCAACTTAGTACTCATGATTCAGCACCTGATTTGATTTATGATGCTTTCCTAGGAGTTTTTTTACTCTTTATTTGCCTATTGGCATTCATTTCTTGGAATATGATCATTTATATTTAATACACTTTTCACCTTGCTCCTTTCCATGGGTCCTCAGTTGCCACTCCTTAGGACACTTTAAGTGTGTCGTGGATGGAGCCCCAACATAGTATTCCAGACTCTCCGAATCCAGTTTATTACCCAGGGATTAAGCAGGACTCCAATGCACACAGAATTATTCGAGAAACCGACTAAACTGGAAGAAATTATTTTAGCAATATACAGTCTGAGATTCAAAAATGTCTATCTTTCCCAGGCATTTTGATGTCCTCCATGCGACCGCGGGTTTATTCCCTTTATTGAAATCAATAAAACTTAAACTAAAGCAAACTGAAAAACATGACTCAAAAGGCAGTCAGATGAGTTATTTACATACAAGATAGAAGAAATCAAACAGACTCAAGAAAAATAAGGCTTGAGAACCAAACCATTTACTTGCAAGTTCTCTTCCCACCCCTGTAGATCCTGCAACTTGTAAGTAGAACGGCCAAGCTTTGCTGCAATTTGGAAAGGGCCCATCCACAATTGCTGGAATTTAGTGTGCTTTCCTTTCTCATCATGGGGGTGATCCCATTTGAGGACTGAGTCTCCTACTTCAAATTCCTTTGTTCTAGATTTATGCTTGTCAAACCATCTCTTAACTGACTCTTGTTGTTGCTTAAAGCGTTCTTTAGCTTTAGACCTAGCCTCTTCTGCTTTCAGTAGATTATATATCCTTATCTGTAAAACTTCATCATCAGACCCTCTAGAATCTTGAGCTAGTATGGAAGATGGCAGCATGATATTGGGCGGAAGGATGGCTTCTTTACCATAGACAAGGGTATATGGAGACACTCCAATTGCAGACTTGGGGGTGACTCTATCGGCCCAAAGGGCATTTGGTAATGCTGAGTGCCAACTCCTCTGGTTTTCTACCACAGTCTTCTTCAAAATTCTAATCAGATTTTTGTTAGAGGATTCAGCCAGGCCATTCCCTTGTGGATAATAATTAGCAGAATAATGCAATTTCATCCCTTTATCATGAGCAAATGTAGTCAATTTAATTGATGAAAAGTATTTAGCATTATCAAAGACTAACGAAACTGGAACTCCAAACCTGGTCATGATATGATCTTGCAGGAAGCTGATGACTTCATCCTCATTTATCTTGTGCAGCGGGATAGCTTCGACCCAGCGAGTGAAATAATTAGTAGTGGTCAGAATGTACTTGTGATGCAGAGAGGAATTCAGTTTTATTTCTCCAATAATATCCATCCCCCATTGCTCGAATGGTTCTGTGATCATCACAGGCTTTAGCGGTGCTGCTGCTTTAGGATGTCTCCCACTACACCTTTGGCAAATATCACACTTCCTGACATGTGCGTGTGCGTCTCTAAAGAGCGTAGGCCAGTAGTAACCTGCCCTGAGGATTTTGTGGGCTATGGTATCCCCTGAATAATGTCCTCCAGCAGGACCGTCATGTAATTCTGACATTACTTTTGTTGCATCTTATTTTTCTAAGCATATGAGGAGAACCCCGTCATAATTCCTTCTGAATAATACTCCTTCAACAAGTTGATAGGAGGCCGATTTAAGATGCAATGCTCTTCTTTGCTTGGAATTCCAATGTTCTGGCAACAGCCCTGACTGCAGGTAATGCACAAGGTCTCTATACCAAGACTCGGGAGCTGTAAACAAAGGACACACATCCATTACATGTATTTCGGCCTCATCCTCCCATGCTTGCTCTTCATTGTTCCCACTTTCATTCATCAGCTTGCACAATCCTTGTCCTTTAACTATAGAGGCTGGTTTGAATTCAAGGTCGTATTCTTGAAGAGATGTTACCTAGTTTCCCCTTCTTTCTCCTAACTCTTTCTGTATGAGAAGGGATCTTACAGCTGGGTAGGGGACTATTACCTTGGTTCGATTTTTTAATATATAAGGCCTGAATTGCTTCACTGCCTTAAATACTGCATAATCTTGCTTATCAATGGCTGGGTAGTTTAATTCAGCCCCTTGTAGACCAGTACTCATAAAGGAGATTGGGAATTCATCCCCCCTTTCTTCCTTTTGGGTGAGCATAGCTGCCAGTGAATCATCGGATGCAAAAGTATATAAAATAAAGTCTTTATCGAAATCTGGACTTTTTAAGGAGGGTGCGTGTGCAACAACAGTCTTAATTTTGTTGAAAGCATTCTTCTCAAGTTCATTCCACCTGAATTGAGCATTCTGCTTGACCATTTGCTGCAGCGGCTTAACAGTCTAAGCGAAATCAGGCACAAACCTTCGTACAAAATTTATGGTTCCCATGAATGATTGCATTCCTTTTTTATTATGGGGCAAGGGGATTTGTTCAATAGCCTCAATTCTTTCTAGATCAATGGAGATCCCTTGCTTTGAAACTATGTGACCCAGCAACTTGCCTTCCGTGACAGTGAACACACATTTCTTAGGATTGAGGGAGAGGCCATATTTCCGGCATCGTTCGAAAATTTGCTTTAAGTGAAACACGTGCTCTTCTCTTTTCTTTGAGAATATTGTAATTTCATCAAGGTATACTACTACACTTCATCCAATCAATCCGCGGAAAGCTATGTCCATAGCCCTATGAAATATCGCTCCAGCATTAATCATCCCAAAAGGCATCCTTCTATAGGCAAAGGTTCCCCATTTGGTTCTGAACGTTGTCTTTAATCTGTCTTCTTCGGCTACTAATACTTGATTGTAGCCAGAGAAACCATCTAATAATGAAAACAGTTCAGAACCTGAAACCATCTGCAGCAGCTACTCCATGGGTGGCACAGGATAGTTATCTTTATCTGATGCACGGTTTAAGTTCCTGAAATCCACGCAGAGTTTGATTTCTCCAGACTTTTTCCTTACTGGTACTAGATTTGATACCCACTCAGAGTGTCTGACTTTGAAGATGATTCTTGCATCCAATAACTTCTTCACTTCACTTTGAATCAATGGTTCCAATTTTAGATGCATTTTCCTCAAAGGTTGCTGATATGGCTTGACGCCTACTTTAATGGGGACGACATGCTTGATGATGCTGGTGTCATACATTTTCAAATCTTCGTATGTCCATGCGAAAAAATATTTATATTGTTTAAATAGACTGATGAATTTGTCTCTTTCTGTTGGCGAACAACATTTGCCGAGATTCACGAACTTAGGATTTGTTTCAGTCCCTAAATTAATCAAATCAAACTGCAGAGATGAGCTATGGGTCTTCACGTTGGGTGGTCTTCTGAATTTTTCATTTAAATCGAACATTTTTTCCAACGTTCTGACTCCTTTAGGAATGAAATTATCGTATTTCATCTCAGCCTGATTCTCTTCATCGTCTATGATCGCTCCTTTAAACACCTCATCATTCATTAAACATTCTATGATTTGCTGGTCATCATCAAACACTCGTAGGTTCGTAATCATATTAGGTACAGAGGGCCTGAAAAGCAATTCGACAGAACATCGATTATTAGTGGGTACGAGTCTAGCGGCTGATGTGGCCAACAGATCAGCAGCTGCATTTTTAATTCTTGGAATTGAAATAATGTTAAATGCATTAAAATATTTCAGCAAATCCCACACCTCATTCTGGTAAGCATTTAAGTGAGGAGAGATACAATGTATCTGATTCCGAATTTGTTTTACAATAATTTCAGAATCCCCAAATACTTTTAGATTACTTACCTTTAATTCAATTGCCTTCTTTAGTCCTTGCACCAGTGCTTCATACTCAGCAGTATTATTAGTACACTAAAACTCTAATCTACATGAAAGGAAATGTTTATTCTTCTGTGGGTCAATCAGGACACAGCCTGCCCCTGACCCTTCTAATGTCTTAGAGCCATCAAAAAATAAAGTCCAAAAATTACTAACTACTGGAAATGAATCTACTCCTACTGCTAAGTCTACTATTTTACAGTCAATCTCATCAGCCTGTGAGAATCGAAGGAGATCAGGCTGGGTATCAGATGTGTTACTGGCTTCTTTTGCTTGGTAATTACCTGGTTCCAACTCAATAAAATAGTTTCCCAATATAGAATCCACTGGTACATTCTTCTCCTCCAGTTGAGTAACATTGTACTTCATGTGAGGTTCTCTTAAAATCTTGATCTAGTTCGGACTTCCTTTGTATGGCAACCACAGATGCGACCAATCTGAGGCGAAATATCTGTTTAATTTGTTCGACCAATCCCTACTCAGAACAAGACCGTAAGCATCTGGTATATCAGCCACCACGATGTTAATAACTTGGCAAACTTTGTCATTAGATGCCAAATGGACTAGGACATCTTCCAGCTCACCAATAACCTTCACATCCGTTCTGTCCAGTTGAACCACCCTCCACGTGGATGGCTTAGGCTACCCATTGATATTTTTACAGACTGATATGGGCATAACATTTACTGACGCCCCTGAGTCTACCAAACAGTTATGTACATTATGATTGAAAATTTCAAATGTGAGGAGGAAAGGTGGATGTTTGCTTTTAGACTTACCTCCCACGCTGGTTTCCCCAATTTCTTCCTCTTCTTGAGGTTGATTGTTGGTGGGCAGCTTCTCATCCGATGCTTCAAGTGCTTTCAACAGTATTTCCTTTTGCTGCGGCATTTTACACATTCTGAATAGTGTAACAGTCGCTTTTATCTTTTTTAAATCCTCCACAATGTCGTAATCCATCGGCTGCTCAATGAGATGGGGTTTTCCAGCATTTTCTTTACTGGGCTTGGCCTGTGCCTCACTCTGCCTAGGATTTTGGCTGGTAATAGTGAATTCTAGAATTGTAACAGCCAAAGATTTGTCTTGAAATCTCTTCTTAACATTTCTCTGCAGCCTCTTAATCTTTGGAAGTATAAGACTATCTTCCTTAACCGTCCCTTGGCTCCTCGTGGCTACGTTGGTTTCCATAACGTCTTTACACCCCCGAGTCTTTTCTTCTTCAGTGTCAAATAACAAGACAGAATTCCATAAAGCCATGGTTTCTTCTTCCTGCTCTTTAGTGGAAGTAGAAGTAGAAGTATCTTTTCTTTCTTCTTCTCCCTCTTCTGTTAATCTAGAATCTAACAGTTGATTCATGACCAACGTCATCGAATTAATCCATTGAGGACAATTCTTTTCAGAGTGTGGCTGTTGGTGGAAAGTGCAAAAATTATCCAAGCCTACCTCTCTTAAATTCATAGATGCAGTATTGTGTGGAGGAGGTTGAGACTGGTGGTTATCCTCTCTTTTCTTATAATATGGCTTATAAAACTTTTGTGCTTCCTTTTCTTTCTCCATATCTATGATTTTATTGGAAAGATTTTGCATCATTTTGGCCATATTTTCCAAATCTGGAGACTTTTCTTCCTTAGGATTAGTAAACAATAAGGCTTTTCTTCTTATACCTTTCTCTCCAGACTGTTCTGGATAGTCTTCGATGCTCTCTCTTTCAGCTTCCACCACTTCTCCTTCTTCATAGGTTTCTGTCAGAGTAGGCTTGGCCCTACCTTTGGAAAACATGGCCAAATCAGGGCCTAAAGCTGAAGTATAGTATTCAATAAGAACTTTGTCTGAAGGCTTATCTGTTTCAGAGAAGTTCTTGAGATATACTGCAAACCTTTGAGTGAAACTGTGCACTTTTTCTTTTCTTTCTTTCTTCAACACGCACAGCCCTTTCATGAGAGCTGCATGATTTTTCTGAGTTGCATACTTACTTATGAACATTATTTCGAAGGTATCCCAATCATGGATAGAGTTAGCAGGCAATCCAAAGTACCATGACGTTGCGGCTCCTTTGAGGGTATGCGGGAACAGTCTACATACCACATCTTCATGTTCCCCAGCCCTTAATCCTTCAATTTCCAAGTAAAAGCTCTGTAGGTGATCATCTTCTAGTATTTTCTCATTGGGATCAAACTTGGGCAACATCTTGTCAAAGGCTTGAGGTAGGTCATGTAAAGGAGGTGTAAGGTTTAATGGTGATCTGGCTCTCCATGCAGGAGGTGGATTAGGTGGGTTAGGTGGTGGATTAGCATTTACTCCTGCCATGAGTCTGGGTGGGGAGTGAGGAGGTGAACCAACTGGAGTATGAGCAGGAGAAATGTGAGGGGTCTATGGGTCTTCTTGGTTCAAAGTTAGTACAACCTCTCGTAAAGCAGATTCTACAAGCTCTTCCCAGTCTCCCACCAACACTGAGTCTTCTGTTACAGGACGATCTTTCTTTTTATACTCTCTTCTGGGAAATTTAGGGATGATTAGCAATCCTCCAATATTCTTTACGTATGCCCTGGTATGCCTTCTCAGATCATTAACAATTTCATTACCAATAGAATATAGATGTTCTCTTTCTTTCGGAATTGGATTACGGAACCCACTACTTTCAGAACTGTTACCGGTGGAATATTCTCGGGAAAACAGGTTTCCTCGGCCAGCCATGCACTGGTGGCCCTACTTCTAGTGCCAATTCTGTTGGGTCCTAGAAATTCGTAGGCGACAATAGAAAGGGATTCTCCCCAATCAACGTTCCCAACTAGCCCGTTGACTATTTGGTATAGGGAATCCGTCCGGTTTTCGGTCCGGCTACCGTAGGTCAAAGTAACACAACAAAGGGCTTTACCGGCTGTGGCCTGGTCCACCATGTTTTTTGTATTTTTTGACTTAATGTATGATATGCAAGTGCCTAACTAACAATGCAGGGTGCTAAATATGCAAGGAACAGTCACAATGTGATGCGCAGGTTCTTACCTCTCGTCTTAAGGTTCACAAGCACCCAAAACAAATACAACACAAAATTAAACTAACTACTTAAACTATCCCTAGGGAGAAGAGTTATCATTCATTGGTGAGTAATACATTTTGTACATGCATTATGAAGAGTTACAGATAGCTTATACTTCATTCAAGACACATGAACAATTACAGATATTTAAACAACCAGATAGCCGATTATTTTATGAACAACATTTATTACTCACAGTGGAAGACATCCCAAAATATACTGAAGAAAACTCAACAAGAACATAGGTTCAGGAAGTTAAATACTCTCACAGTAAATGAAACACAGCTGAAAACTAAATAGTTCCTCTTCAACATTATTCATTTAGTCGCATTGATACATTCCACATTTCGCTCTCTCCACAGGCAAAAGTTGCACTTTCTGACTGTAAAACGAAGTAGTTCCTCTTACAAGCAAAAGAGTTTACAAATTTTTCAGGGAAAAAGCCCCTATTAACTTCCCCCTTTCCAGTATTTAAACAAACAGTAAATCGTTTGGGTTTCCCCCATGCTTGACCTTTCGGTCTCCCCAGCGTTTCATATTTTCTAAGCTATCTGTATGCACTCATGATTCTTTTAGTAACGGACCATCAGTCAGGTTCGTGCCTTTAGCATTATTGACTTTGTCTTCCGCTTCAAGGGCCCTTTCAGTGATTTGGTCGGTGTCGTTTCGATTTTTTCTAAACTATTTTTCTACGTCTTCACACATCAGCTCCTTACGCACACCTGCAATTAACCCACATGTATTATCAATTTGGGACTGTGCTATGAAATAGAGCGGCAGATTATACATATTGAAACAACTTCTGCACAAAAACAAATGGCCTGGTGCACCAACGCAGAATTCAAAAGGATACTGACATTGAAATTCAAAGGCTTGGCTCAGCTGCAGTGGCGGGAAGAAAAATAGGACTAAGAGGCGTGATTCAAAGCTATGGGCGAGAAAACTCCATTGGAGATCGGGTGACTTTGACGTCGGACGCCAAATGGACTTCCCAGCTATAACGACGGAAAGACAAGTGCTAAAATGATGCGAAATGTGGGCGGAAGAGGGCTTAATCAGACGTCGAAAGACATTCGAATTGGAATCTCAATAGCTTTCCCAGCTGCAATGGCGGAAGGGTAAAATGTACGGGCAAGCGATTGAAGACAAATATGAATTGGACGTCAGAGCAATTTGGACTTCGGACGCTAAACCGCTTTGGGAGCCGCAACGACGAAGGGAAAAGAAAAAAAGCAGCCGATTTGACAGAAAAAATTAAGTGTTTGAAAGCCTTTAAAAATAAACAATAGTCAAGGACCATTTCATTTTCAAAACGATGGCCTATCAAAGACAACTGGCAAGACTCAACCCAACTATGCGACCTGCTGCAAAAATTTCAAGCATAAACAAATTCTGGGAGCAGGCTGTATGTAAATTGTTCAAAACATCCAGACTTAAAGCATGACCGAAGAAACATCAAGGATGAAACAACTTGAAGCGATATTCAGTTATGAGGAGGGGCCCAAAATTTCAGAGATTTGGGGAGAAAAGTTGCAGCAGCAACACAACAATATAGGGTCCATGCCACATGGAGTCTAGTTTTCCACCTCCAATCTTATCTTGCTTTTGGTCATATGTCCATAGCAGGTCACGTTCATTGAAGAGGTGAGGTTGAATGGATCTATTGTACTAAAATTTGATTCATTATTTATGTGCCCCATTATCTAAGGAAACATCTCGACGAGTCTTTTCCAGTTTGTTCAAATACAAGAACTGTTCTTCCTTTAAAATAGTATTGGGTAGTAGTTCTACATAGAGTTTTATAGAAGGAATTTCACATTCGATCTAGAGAGTAGATTCTATCCCATACACCAATTGGAATGGGATGAATCTAGTAGATGTTTTGATGGTAGTTCTATAATCCCATAATGCAGAAAACAATTGTAATCGCCAACTAGATTTGGATTTCCCTACCATCTGTTGAAGCATGGTTTTCAAGACTTTGTTGATAGCTTCAACCTGGCCATTAGCATGTGGGTATTAGGGTGTAAAATTATCATGATGAAATCCTAGTTTGGTTCTTAACTACAACATCATTTTATTTTGAAAATGTGAACCATGGTTAGTCACAATAGATTGAGGGAATCAGAACCTAACAATCATGTGATTGCAAAGGAACAGGGCATCGGTTTTTCCATATTCAGAGTATGTAGGTATTTTCTCAGCCCACTTAGTGAAGTAGTCCATGGATACAATGATATAACCATGCCCCCTGGATGAGGCAAGGTTATAGTGCATAAAACCAATGCCCCATTTTTCAAAAGGGCTAACAATGATGATAGGATGTAAAGGAGCGGGGTGGCTGTGCTTTTTGGGTTGGAAAAGTTGGCAGGGTGGACATTTTTTCACGACCTCCATGCAATATTTGAATATTGAAGGCCAAAATTACCCAGTGCATGAGTAGTATCCATGAAAAAAAGATGACTACCACATGCTCTAGGGTGGCACTCATTCAAGACTATTTCATCCTCTTCAAGATTCGAGCAATGTTGCATGATTACATCAATGCCATGACGATTCAATGTATCATTAATGATAAGGTAGTACTTGGCATGATGACAAATACTACGAAATTTGTCACGGGTTGCATTAGGATGAAAAGATTTATTAGGGAAAGATTGAATAGGAAGACTTCTCATAGAAACCTTGAAGATTTAGGATACCAGTCCCTCTTAGATATCCATCACATATTTGTAGAGAGTCACGTTCACTAATCTCAAGAAATGACAGATTTTTACAAACCCATTGACTTTTCTCAGATAGCAGGTAGTCCTCATGACATTCTGAATGATGCTATCAAGAGATCCCATATTTCAAAGAAATAATGCCATCACTGCCAAGTCTCACCTTCGAAAGTTTCAAAAGCACCTGGTCAGTTATTGCAATGATGCTTCCCATGACCATGATGATGTCAAAATGACGCTCTTTTCTTTATCCTTGGAAGATGATGCTGAAGAATGGTACTTCGACCTAGATGATGATTCATATAAAACTCTTAGTGAATTCCTAGAGGGTTTTAAGAAGAAATGGGGGGAAAAGAAAGAACCAAGACATCTGCTTGCTTCCCTCCATAACAAAAACAAGATGGAGAATGAAACCATTGATGAATTTAATACTAAGTTCAGGCGTGTGGTTGCGTACCTCCCTAGAGAAATCAAGCCAAGGGATGCCTCCATCCTCATATCGTACATCAAAGATTTCACTGGTGATTTGAGGTACCGGTTAAGGGACAAAGAGCCGACCGATCTAAAAACTGCTCAGGAATTGGCCAAGAAAATAGAAAAGAATATGTAGTCTTAAGGCAAATCCAACATTCTAGGTTACACTAGGGGAAACACTTTATACAACGAAGAAAAGGGAAAAGGATTTGAATTAGAAGAAACAGGAGACTCTAAATATCCCATGGAAAAGGTAACATACATGATAAAAGACTTGGTTACTAGTGAAAACCAACTTATGACAGATCAGTCTGCACAATTGAATCTTGTGAACAATAGAATAATCACAATGGAAAGAAATACTGGACCTAGGAACTTTCAGCCTAGGCAGAATCAAATGTATCAAAAGAAGTTTCCTCAACAAGAGCCTAGGATTCCAAACATGTTAGACTCGGCTAACATGGTAGAAGAAGTAATTCCTTGGTGTAGACCCTATGAACAATTCCACCAAGAAAGCACTTGTTATGTTGCAAATCAAGTCATGGAACATGGACTTCCCGAGGTCAGTAATCAGGAAACAAATTCAAGCGAGCCTGATCATATGTACATGGTAGGCAAGGCCTACCCTTTATTACCATCTAAACAGTACAAGCATTAGGATGAAACCATTGCAGAGTCTTATAGTGAAACTTATGATGAAAACTGTAATATACATGATGGGACTCCTATGTGTTCTCCATATAATGATGACAGTATAGAAGTTTTACTACTTGTGACCTTTTCTCTGAAGAAGATGAGTATGAAAATGAGGACAAGTATAGCTTGGAGCATGATACAAGTGACGAAGACTCCCTTATCCCCGACAAATATGTTGATGAGGAGTCCTGGACATTCATGGAAAATCCAATTTGTGACATGAATAAAGAGGAAAATAATGAACCGGAAACTTTTGATGGTTTTGTTGATTTTTCTATCTATGGAATATCTAAAGGAGAGAGCATAGACCATGTGGCCTTGGGAAACTTTGATATGAAAAAGGAGCATGTATTTTATCCATATGATCATTCAGAGTCATATCATGCAGAGCCACACAAAGGTATCAATAATGAAGACATGGAGAAGCAATGTTGTGAAAAGACAGATGTGATGCAGTTATTCGAATATCAGTCTCAACTATCATCTTCACATATAGAGTTTCCTCATGACTTGGAGCCGCTTGGGGCTTATACAGTGAATTATCATTTGGTAAGCCTTGATGATCAGTATGATGGTGTAGTCAATCTGCCTCATCATTCCAATATGTACATCAACCCTGTCCAATCATGGATAGAAGCAGCCTGCGCAAGCACTTACCAATTTGGGAGGAAGTTTGACGACATTATTCATGCCTATGATTTCCCATCCATCTCGCCCCTTCCGGATCATCACGCAGGTTTGCATTTTCTGAATAAAGTATCCTTACTTTGGCTGGTAACCAAAGACGGAATTTTTTTTTTTATGTTAATAAAATTCTTAGGTGGTTACATTGGATTTCTAATTACACTTAACCCTTTTTATATCATGCTTAGAATAGGAAAATAAGCTCCTTGAAAAAGAGCACTTACTTTCCGCATTTTTTGTTTTTTACTTAGCTATAATAAAACATTTTAGTTTTTATTAGTTAGTTACATTTATTTTGTTTAAATAAATCAGCTTAATAGTTCATTTGGTTTTTTATGTAAAGCTTGTGCTACTAAGGTTTTTTTTTGTCAAGTTGAGATGTTTTTATAGGGTATATAAACCAGAGATTCTGGTGTTCTTGTATCCTCTCCTTGCCTTAAAGGCCAGATCAAGCACACGTCCCACAGTTGGAGCCAGAATGTTACCACCTAAGTTGTACTTAGTGGTTTTTTATCAAGTGAGCCTAGTGAACTGGACAAGGATAACTTGTTCGGACTTCAGAGAACCTTTAGTCTTGCTTCTGGGAAGATTTGTTGTATTTTATCACATGTTCATACCCCATGGGGGAATTGTAATAAATGTTCTAGCATGATAGTGTCTGTAAAATACTTGGTCTCTTAGACTTTATTTGTCAATCCGATCAGCCCAGGGTGTTTTTTCCCTTGGTTATTATTGGTTATTGAATAAACGATTGATAATTTCTGAGTTTTTCACTCCATACCTCCAAAGTTGGGGTGGACGGCTTGGCATTTAGGCCTATTGAGGTTACTAGAGTCTATGTTTCAATGTATAAACATGCTAGACATAATGGTCGAGTCATATGAGCATGTCTAAGTCCCCCTAGGTTTTTTAAATTTTTAAATTTTTAAATTTTTTCAATGTTTTTTATTAAAATTTAATTTTTCCAAAACTTAGGCTATTTTTTAATAGTTTAATTGGAAAAATTGATTTTGTAATAAAAGTGGGCCAAATAATCAGTTTCAGTCATGTAGGTGCTCATTTTCAAGCTAAGAGCACCATGTAAACCCATGGACCCACTATTTCCTAGTTTTGAGTGATTTTCCATCACTCAGGTCAGAAAGCCCCAAAAAATCATTTATTGATTATTTTAATTAATAAATTGATGAATAATGGAGCAAATCCAAAATCATAGATCAGTGGATTCTCGGCCAATTTGATTGAAATCAGTCAGATCTGAACCAGATTGACTGGATCTAGCAAATCCTTGACTGAAGGAGGTGATCAAATCAGATCTAGAGTTGATCTTCAGCATCCTTTATGGGGAATTTCACCCTCCCTCTCTCTTCAACACGTTTTGGCTCATCTGGATGAGTTTTGGTGGATGCTTCAGTCAACAGGTTGAGGTGTCAGTCAGATCAGCTCTCCGATTGACAATTGCACTCAGTGAGACTCAGATCTGGCTCAGTTAGACATAGATTAGGCATTGATGGACTCTCCATCAGTATATTTGGTCTATCTCCTTGGGATTTGTGCCCCCTGGGCTGGATCTCTTGGTTTTTGCATATATCCAAGCACAACAGCCTCTTCCAAGCCAGTTAGAACTGGGATTGAGGTGTTGCTGCTATTGTACTATTGTAATTCTTCATTTCAAATAAAGAAAAGCTTTAGAGGCTAGACGGTGTTGTGCCATTACATATGTGGATGATTATTGCCATTATTTTACTGAGGTAACCTATATCTGTATTCATTTTTTGCTAATTGCTTGTAGATCCGTTGTTAAGATTGATAATAGGCTTATTATAATATTGATAGGAAATGTACTTTTCAATAAGTTTATTGACCATCTCCTTCCTTTGATGCATGTTTAGATATCTAGATTCAACATGTCCTATAAGCTTATATGCATGTTATTTTGAATCTTTGTGTATGTACTAATCGGATCTCACAAGTTTCTTGGCAAGTTCTTTGATTTCAGCTAAGCTGCAGGTTCCTACATTGGAGAGGATGCTGATATAGTTTGCTTCTTCACTCTCTTCAAAACCTTTCAAAGGCATAGTCCCTCAACATTCCACCTGAAAGCTCCACTGTGGATTTTCAAGGAAACTGGCATTTCTCTCCTCCTCTTCCTCCCTCAAAATCAACATTTTTACCCGATTACTTTGTTCATAGCTTTGATTTTGCTTAGATCTATCATCTTAAAAGTAATTCCAACAGAGATGTATCTTATCAAAGCCCATAGTCTAGATCTTACAGTTAAAAATTTTCATAAGCATTCTAGATCTAGCTTTAGGGAAATCATCCTTTTTGCATGGAAATTTGAAGAAAACTTGTAGCCTGCATGCATTAGATTTCTCTTTTCTGTTATAAAAGATAAATCCAGCAATCAGTGCATATTTCATTGGCTGCACAAACAGCAAGCCAAGATCCCAAGGAAAAATTGCTTGGGCCTTGGTTCCTTTTTCACTTGTTTAGCTAGTTTTAAATCCATCTTTTTTTGAGTTAAGGTAGGATGATCCAAAGGTACTCTTAAAGTTATTTTGGGAATATTTTATTCTAACATGCTCACTAATTTTTATCAGGTGTAACAGAAAATAAAGGAAGCTTCTGTTCGGAAGTGTCTTCAGAAGCGTTCAAATCCCCCATGGGTCTCCCATTTGACTAAAACCTTTGATTTTCACACCTTGTAATCTCTTGATTTCAATACATATAAGGATCAAGAGGAATTATATCATTTCTTTGATATTGTAACCGCTATTAATAAAATTATTTTTGAATAGGCTCTTTCGAGCCCATTCCCCATCCCCCTTGGGGGGTTTTGCGTCGGTGTCCTTTTTGTTGCTTTTTGCTCATTTCTTTTCAAACTAGTATTAATCTAATATGAAGGGTAGTATAATTTATTTTATTATTAATTTCATTTTACATACTTTATATTTCAAATTAATCTTAATACTTACCCCACGACTTCCCGATTGACCCGAAAGGGGAAAGAGATTCGTGGTAGGACTAATTAGAAAACTAGAATTGTGTATCTGTTTTCTTTTGATCATTTGTTTTTCAGATATTATAAAATTAACCCCTCCTTGATTCCCCGATTGAGATCCACTTGGATTGAAAGAGGTTCTTGGAGGGTTTTCTTTTAAACAAGAACACCCAGTTTAAAACTTACTAAAATTGACAAGACTCCAGTGTGTATGCTCTGCACTTGGATGCGGTTCGTCCGATCAGTCAAGATGTATCAAAAGCACTTGAATGACTAGTATAATTAGGACTCACTCTCCCAAATTAACGAACCAACAGGGGAAAATCCAACACCTAGATAGAACCATCACGGTGGAAAAATACCCAAAGGAAGCGGGAACTTCTGAAAAGTGACCTCGGGGCGCCGATCTCTGTCACACCCTAATGGGTGCGTTATGAACAATAGCCCCAGAGACTCAATTTCATCCCACATATTCCTTGCAGGTAGCCATGAAGGTTTAGTTTTGGACATACTCCAAGTACTCTAGGGTATATCTGGAGTCCCCCTTTGCCTAATTTTAATCAACTCACACTTCAATTTTAACTTAAAACATACCAAGAGGAAATCGCAAAACACTCACTCCAAGCACACACAATTACATTCTTTCTATTTTTTGACTCCATTCTAAGGCACTAGTTATTTTCTTGTTTTATATATATATTGTGTCTCAACATTGTGCTTTCGTGTGTTCATATTTTGTATCTTGCCATCTTTGATCATCTATAGTTAAATTGCAAACTCCTAAGTAACTCAATCAGTTTAACATCACAACACTAAGTAATTATCCTTAGTAACTTAATAGGGTCTACCCCCCTTGGATCCATTAGGAGTTGAGCCTAAACGGAGGAGTCAAGAACAAGGTGACAGCCTTGACTCGAGATTTGCCCCCAAGGACACACCGAGTGGCTTGAAGATTTCTGCCACATGACCCAGGTGTGTGTAAGGCGGAAACAAGAGGACCAGTTATGATTGTATTTTTAGGGAATCTCTTATAAAGACAAGAATTCCATGATGGATTCATCTGATGGAATAGTTTGCAAAATGTAATCTAGATATGGGGGAGGGAGTCTAACAAATATGGAAGATGATAAGGGTCGAATTCCACCAACATGTGATCATTAATGGTGGGGTCACTGGTGGATTGGATAGCCTGGTAAGTATTTTGTAAATGACTTAAGGATGTGGAATCAATAATTGGTTTCCTTTGTCTGAAGTGTCATGACTGTAGCAGGGATTTATCCCTCCTACAGGGGCAGGAATGGCTCTATAGGGCAGAAGGGTAGGTTCCTGCTGGTGGGTAAATGCAGAAAATAAAACATAAGGTAAATAAATAGAACAGTAAACTAAGCTAAGAACAGAAAGGAGATAGAAGCAATGATGAACCCCTCTGCACACAAGGGTTAGGGTTCTGCCTCCAAAGACCTGCAAATAAATCCTAAGCTACAATAGATTGAAACACCTACAAAACAATGTCAGATCTAAAACTTGGAAATGAAATAAGGGTTAGAATGAAAAGAAAACTAAGAGACTAAGAAACAAAACATGAAATATGGTTATACCTTCTCTTGGGTGGAAATGGGCCACCATG
>LPNX010901450.1:275493-301909 GCA_001517045.1 Pseudotsuga menziesii | reverse complement strand
AATTTAGGTATATCCGAAGGAAGCTTGGTAGGGACAGCCGGCCAAGCCGGGTCATGAGCTACTGGATCGTTCGTAAGTCTTGACAAGTCAGGTAAATTTAGAGTCGCGAGGAAAGGGAGCTTCGAATGATTAGGTCTTTGGACCGCTCCCTGGTTCATGTAGGATTGATTACCACCATGGCCATGGCCATAGTGACCTCCTCCCATATGACCCGTGTAGGGTGGCGCCGAAGTACCATAATAAGGTGGACCTTGACTAGAGGGAGCTACAAAGCCATAACTAGGGGGATAAGCAGGTTGTGAATCCCCGCCTCCATAAGGTGCAGAAACCTGTCCATACTGCGTCCCATGATGGGATGCATAGGTCATCGCATGTGATGCCCCATGAGACACTCCATAGGAAGGGATATACATTCCGGAAGTCGGAATGTACATGCCCGAAATAGGGATATACGTCAAGGGAGTAGCAACCTGACCTCTAGAAACATGAACATAACCCCCCGAAACAACGGGTGGTATGTAGGCTTGCGGTGCAATGGGTCTAGAAACTGCAGTATGGACCTAACTCGTAGCTATGTGCCGACTCGAAGGACCACGTGAGGGAGGTGGAGGGTTCGCATTCGAAGAACTCGGAAGCGAGGATGAAGGGATCTCTGTAATAAGGTATGTGATAGTGCCTATCATCACTCTTCTGGGACCTGGTATCGCTATAGGCTCACTAACTCTAGACCTAGGAGGTACATAAGATGTGGCTTCCACCGCTGGGATGGAAGGTGCAATATGACTAGTACTTCCAAACCTCTCCGCAAGGTAAGGCATGGGAGTGCCCCCAGGTATAGTGTTAGGGTCAAACTCAGATTCGGCATGAAATTCCAAACCATGAATAGGGAAACCAGTCGAAGCATAAACACCGTAACTAGTGCTGGTAGGTTCAAAGTGAGTCTCGGCATCTTCCGGCATTCCATACCGGTAATGCTGTAACGAGGGGTCGGGCCTAGAATGGATATGTGTATCATGCAAGGCTCCTATATTAGAAATCACAGGTCCTAACTCGGTTAGGTCGGGTGAAATATCATAACTAGGTGTAAAATCCCCATCGTCAACACGAATGGGAGGAGGAAGTGACTCAGATGTGTCCTCTGAATGGTCTCCCATGGTGTGTGAATCAAAGTGAGATATAGTCCTCCTGGGATGTCTAGGTCCCTCTCCCAAAGGAGGAGGATCAGTAGAAGGCGGAATTCCTGCCAAATGACGAGAACGGCACGGAACCGCACCCGAATCCACAATGACTCAAAAAAATAGCAAAGACTCTCTATTTACGTCAACCCTACGCCAACTAGCGTGCACAGAGCAATCACTACAAAATCTAAAGCCAAAAAGCAAGCAAACAAGGGTTGGATAAGTGAGCTCCCGAATGCAGCAGGTATGCTTCGCCTAGGAGAGGCCTGAAACTCCCATACACTACAAGCCGAGGTTCGTAACCAATTATTGTGGCCCTCAGCTTCAACACGTATAGCGACTGTGCTGTCTGACCCCAACCTGGCCGGGACACATGCAAAATAACCTTTACACGTACCCCCTCGATATCCTAGGTAAGGTCACTAAGGTCACCTCAATATAATCAATGCTCAGGCGGACAGTCGCGGGAGGGATTGACCGTATGGGCAGGGTAGCTGAGCCCGAAACTCTCGAAAGAGCCCCCAGATACGAATACAATCCTGGCTATATCACCGGTGCTACACAGTTCTCGACCAGGGGTTATCCCGATAAGACAACCGCTCACACTTCCTAGTGCTTGACTCCCTTTTGAGAGGAGCTTCCTGAGAACGTCGGTTATATCAAGGGTTTCACACACTCCCTGGACAGACACCTAGTTGTTGTAGTTTAGTGATCTTGGAGAATTAACTTTCAATGAACTATTCCAAGATCCTAAAACCTAAGCTTGTTGGTGCACCCTAAAAAGAAAAGAGTGTAATTCATTTTATTTAGCGTTGATTTTAGTTTGGATTTATTTACTCAAAAATAGGATATGGTCGTGCAACTAATGGTGTTATGACGCAACAAGAAGTAAAATGCACACCTAACAATCAATGCAAATGCATTGTGTCCATGAAAACAGGGTATGCTTACTATGTGTAATGCAAAATTTCTTCTTCAAATGCTGAATGCAAATTTCCCTATATGAAGTCCTAACTATTACTCCAAAGCAAATCTAGATCTAATGCAAGTACAATGCAAAGTGCATAATGCAATGCATAATGAGAAGCAAATATTTTTGTATTTTTTGAAAATAAAGAGATACAATAAGCAAAAGAATGATTCTACCCACCCCAGAATCTGCAAGCACACATAAACAACATTCAAGCAAAGCACTAAGGTAAGAGGACTCTAATGCACTAATCTCAAACAAAAAATCAAAGATGCCATGACAAGAACTTTCCTAAAAAAAAAAAATTTAGGCTAAAAAAACGTTTCTGGTCAAACACAGAGGCAATAACAGACTCAGGCAGTGCCAAAGGAGACTCAGCAACTATCAGAACTCACCCAGCAATCCACTATCTTCCACAAAAGGGTAAAAACCAGGGTATACGCGACTGTGTGCAGTAAAACCGCGTGTATACGTGGAAATCCCAGGGAAACCCGCATGTATACGCGACTGTAAACAATAAACCCGCGTACAGGAAGAAAAAGATGCATAAAACACAGGCAAACAGACAGGCTAAGACTTATTTCACACCAATCAGGCTCTACCAAGCATACATGACCCCATAACCGACACAGAAACAAGAGAGAGAGAGCAATTCAAATACATTGAATGCCAAGAAACCAATCCCCAAAGGTCAACTACTAGTAAGTCCCCAGCGGAGTCGCCAATTCTGTTATGGAGAGAAATTCCTATGGCTTGGGGTACCACAACAGACAGCTAGACTCCAGAAATCAATCTTTCCCAATATGCAATAGAAATAAACAATCTAACATTAAAGGATCGAACCTCGTACCTTATTCCGGACGGTTGAAGTAGATCCCCGTTGAGCTTTCCAATCTTCAGCTTGAATTGTTATAGCACGTCCTCAACAACAAGTAAACAATACAAGCATACTATATTTCATGGTGTTAGATCTATTCTAGCATATATAATCAATAATGTAAAAGCATTTGACATATTCCAATGGAAACAATATTCATTCAAATACACATTACTGGACAGGAAAAGATATTTCTATTAATAAGAATCAGAGATTACAAGTGACAACCTCTGACGGCACGTCTGCGAATCGGAGAAACTGAATCCCCCACTTGGGCCTCCACCACCTCAATCCTCCATCACTTCGATAGCAAGCTTACTAGTGAAAGGCAAGCTTGGGAAGAACACAACAGTGCTCCAAGGGACAAAGGGATGCAGACTCAAGCATAAATCTTGGCAACAATGGACTATAGTTTTGTTACTCTCAAAGTTCTCTTCCGCTTTCAATGTACCAATGGGTTCCTTATATAGTTCTTCCAAGGGAAACTGAAGGGTCAAATCCATGCGATCTCAAGGCATATGGAAGGCCAGGAGTCATATGAGTCGGATCCAATTCAAGGAACAGTCCAAAAGGATTTGGATTTATGTACACATCCTGATGTACGCGACTATAGGGGAAATATCCGCGTATGTAAGTGGATATCGAGGGAAAAGCTGCGTATATCAATATTCTAATGTTTTTAGGGATGATCAAGGTAACATTAAAAGATATAAAGTGGTCCAAAGGGGCTAATGAGTCTGCAGTGGGACAAGGGAAGGCCATACAATGTGTGATTCACCTAGTGTGGTGAAATCCGCTATAACACCTAGCTTGTGGAAGCACCTCTCTTGTATGGGGGAGCAATGGCTCAATGGAAATGGAGGAGAGGGAGTGTGGGTGGCTTGAGAGGCAAAGGTCTCAAGGCATCCATGGGTAGCATAACAATATGCAAGGTAGAAGTTGTTTGAGAGTGACCCCCCACCCTCCTTTTATAGCTTTTTCAAGGGTTTTAGGGTTTTAAGCCCTTGGTCAGGGCTTTAGCCCCTTTTTGGGCTTTTATCCCCTTTCGCCCTAACTTTAGCTCCTTTTAGGGTTTTACACCCTTTTTGTGGGTTTTAGCTCCTAGGAGACTATTTTGGGATCCTTTTTGGGGTTTTTAAGCCCTTTTCTTCATCCTTTAGCTATTTTGAAGGTGTGGGGGTCTAATGGAGTGATATGAGGGTTGTGAGAGGGTGTCCTTGGGTGGTGTAGGCCATTGAGAGCTAAGTGGGGGATTTTTGGGTTAACAGATTTCCCCTTGATGTGTGAGGGTAGGAGCTCAACGTATGGCCGACGAAAATCATAGGATTTGCTGCGTAGAGGTGGTGCTTTCAGGACTGGGGCATGGTGGCTTTTGGTATTTGTATTAATATGGTTCCCATCCATGGGTGAGATGCAAATAATGTGTGACATGTATATGGATGAGGTAGACATCCCCATGCTCGTGACAATGTCAAAATAATAATTTGATCTATGCTCTTAAATACAAGAGCTGATCATATACAACTGATGTTACAATAATGGTTGCCTCCATGTGAGGATGAATACAATGATGATCTGGTACATTGGACCCATGGTATTCTCATGGAATTCTATATCTTCATGACTGATGGTCTGCTAGATCTGGAATGGTACATAGTGTTGGAGCAGGGTTCCGCAGCTACAGGAAAAGCTGCTATATCGGAAGAAGAAGTCAAAGGAAACAGTACCTGAGCGGACAAGAAGAGAGAGCTCAACCACTGCATTCAAGGAAGCAACGAAGACAGGAGGGCTCAACTACCCTCATAAAGGAAAAGGAGCAACGGGCTGAGGTATTGAAGACGAAGGACACAAGGGGAGAAACTGAGGAAGCGACGCCCATACCCACGATCAGCACCGGGAAGTGTGAAAGACTGCAGAAAGCTGTGGTGTGACGAAAAGCGACAGCTCAAAGTACAGATAGGCTGACTTTCACAGTTAGGGTTTTGGGTTACTATTGGGAAAGGCCCACAGTTTTGTAAAGGCGAGACCTCTGGGCCGCCTATATAAGCATGTATTTTGTATTGTAAAAGGTTAGCCATTGAGTCATTTAGCTAGTTAAGTGTCTCTAGTGTCTCAGTATTGTAAGAGTTGAGCTCTGGTCCTATTATTCCATCTGTATTATCTTATTGTAACCAGTAGCCGGCTCCTTGAGCATGTATGTAACAATCCACATGGATTGAGAGAGAGAGAGAGGAAGAGTATATTGTAAGAGAAGGAAATATAAGAGAAGAGATCTAAGAGAGAAGGGCTCCTAGCTGTGTGTGCAGAGTTTCCCAGAAGATCTCGAGCTGCACATTAGGTTGCAGTGGAACTGTGTTTACGCTCTCAAGATATAATATAAAACCAGTTCCCGTGGACGTAGCTTCCCCCTAGAGGTGAACCACGTAAAATCTGTGTGTTGTGTGACTGTTTCATGTGATTGTGTTTTACTTATTTGTTATCTGTCATTCATTACATGAACTTTACTATCAGTTATTGAGTGAATGTATGCTATCTTTAGTTTACAGTAGCAGGGAAGATTAGCCACGAGTTGAATCTGTTAAGTCTTCTGTATATGAGTTATCAATGCTTGATGCACGATAGTTGCAGTTACAGTGTTAAGTGATTTCTGCATATTAGTTCATCAAGTTGAGCATAGTTGATGTTAAACATATTAGACTATAGGAGTCTAAGTGAGGCTGTTTAGCTTAACTATTATACTAAGAGAGGAGCCCTTGGACCGTGAGAGCCATATTGGAGTCTTACTATAGAATATATCGAAGTATAGAAAGGCGATATCACACTGTCGGAGGAACCGTGGTGTGAGATATCATAGTATAAGAGGGCAGCTGAGGAGATAGTTTGTGCATCGCTCTAGAGGCAGCGATGCGATAGGAGATCGCTCCCTCCCAGGGCCAGCGAGTAAGAAAGGTCACCACCACAGGGAGATCCCGCTGGCTAAGAAGAGTTGCGAGACCCCAGGATGCTACAGAACCCGGTTGAGGACACTTGAGTCTTCATCCAACCCATCCAAGATCACTTCGGGTGAGACTTCAGACCGTTCTGCGATTTGTCTCCAAAAGGGCCAGTGAGCTAGGGGTTTTGTTGGTACATAACAAGTAAACCTGGGTCTACCCCACCGAACCAACAAATGGTTCTGTTTTCGATTTTGAACAAACTAATGAGCTAATGTTCTGTTGGAATCCTACAAAAGAAGAACTTAACCACTGGGTTGAGTCTAAGGAAAGAGAATTTGCTGCGACAGAAAACAAGAGTCCTAGACTGAGTACAGAGGGCTGGTTACAAAAACATATCTTCACTGATCTACATACGATATTTTTTGCGACCTATGCAAATGAGTCGTATGACTGGTTATCAAAGTTGACTGATAAGAACATATTCAAGAAGAAAAGAAACATAGTCTTGACATCGGAGCCGATCTAGACCGTGAAGAGCATTGATAATCCCATTTCGCAGGCAGTAGACTTCTGGCTTGTGATTTTGCTGGAAGGCTTCATTACAGAGTTCGCAGTCGATCAAAGAAAGAGTTTCAGTGAAGCAGAGAGGTACTTCTTCAAAGGATATCGCGGTAAGTACCTAAGATCATTAAACTTGTCCATTAAGATGTTATTACATGAAAAAGGAGTAATGGATATAGTCTCAGATGAATAAGTTAAGTCGGTGTAATGTCACAAGAGTTTGAGAGTGATTTTGATGAAATTGGATGTACACGTAGTGGTGAGAAATATAAAGTAGATTTCAGATCTTCTCTCTTTGAAAATAGTCCAGACAGCACTAGAGAACAGAACCACATTAATATAGAGAGAACAATAGGGGGTATCCCTTACCACCCTTATACCCCATAGAAAACAACTGGGACTTAGAATAATCCCGTAGGAACTCCATCTAGTAGTTCACATAGTACACGCTACCACTACATCACCTACACCTACACCACCGAGTGGTAGTACTACAGCAAACCAGAATCCACCACGTAGAAACAGAATGGGGGATGACATGAAGTTACCTATCTTTAAGGGTATAGGGGCAGAAGACCCAGAACAGCATTGGTTCTTATGTGAAGCCATATGGACCATTAAAGGGATCCAGGATGATAATATTAAACTTGTCCAGTTGGTCACTACACTTAGAGACAGAGCCTTAACAAGGTATATGAAGTATACAACAACACTAGCCAGAACACTCGTATAGGTCAAGACCGCAATGATTAAAGAATTTAAGAAACCTAAGTCTGAGTCACAGTGTATCACAGAGCTTAAAGACATCAAACAACTACCTCTAGAGTTAGTATGGGACTTTGATAAAAAATTCAAAGCCCTTATAGACCAAGTCAACTTTGAGTTTGCACCAGAGCAGCATAAAGAATGGTTCATCGCAGCACTACTCCTGCACATCAGACTTCCATTAATGCAACAGAGACTCCATATGCAGGATGAAGTGTTGGAGATGGCAATGAAACTAGAGGCTTCACCTCTAGCTGAGACTAGTATAGGTATGACAAACCTACAGAACCAGTTAGCCAATCTGACGTTACAGCTACATGAGATTAATAAAGGGAAAGAAGTTGCACAAGAACTATGGTGTATAAAGTGTAAAGGACAGGGCCATACTAAAGATAGATGTCTAGTATTTGTTGAATATTTAGCAACTGGGGCTCCAAACCCCTTAATACAGACCCAAGGGCCGTGGTGTGAACTCTGGAAAACAAGAGGGCATAGATCACAGGAATGCCCTTTACTTCAGAAGTATGTACAAACCCCTAAGAACTTATATTGTAACTTCTGCAAGTCAGTAGGTCATGATGAACATAATTGCTGAGCTTATGATCTCATGATAGAGAGAAAGCATGACTTGTACAGAGTCCAGTCAGAGACACTAGGTCCAGCAGTAGGACTACAGCATGAACCGACTCATGATGGCCGTGGAGGAGGATTCAGAGGACGAGGCCATGGAGGAGGCTTTGGCCGTTATGGAGGCTTTGGCCGTGGCCGTGGACCTATCACTTGTTACAATTGTGGAATTGTAGGACATTATGCTAGGGATTGTCAGAACCCTAGTACGACATGTAAGTATTGCAAGTCCTATGATCACCCCTTAGAAGAGTGTCCGATCTTGATAGCCAAGATTAGGGACCCTAAGCCAGTAGTAAACCAGAACATTCAGCTTATTGCTGCTGAGCATAAAGAACCAGAACCTAGAGTCAATATAGTGACTCGCAGCGCTGCTTCTACTAGTAGAACATCGCAAGATGACACAAAGAACATAGGTCCGGAGTGGGTGTACAAAGTAACTAATAAATCAACACCACTTGACCTGCATAAGAACAAAGAAATGTTTCAGCAAGCAAAAAAATTCTTTACTGAACCTACAGCATCGAGATCGCAAGTACTACCTTGTAGGGGCATACCGCAGCAAACACCTTGTGACATTAGTCCTGTGCAGATATCGCAGGCTACCACATCGGGAAGATGCGAAGAGGATGTGTCAATAGGAAGTGTACAATCCTTCCTGCAAAGTTGCTTGAAACTTGTTAGAAATGAGAAATCTATCGGAGAGCTTCAACGCATCATAGATCAGTGTCATCCATCTTCTTTTGTGAATAGTGTGTAGCATGCTATTCATAATATTATGGGACATACAAGAACAGGAAGAGAGATGAGACTCATAGCACAAGTTGGGGAATTTGAAATGGATGAGGTAATCCTATATTTAGGATCGGAAGTTAATGTTCTGATTAACCAGACATGGGAATAGATGGGTAGCCCTAAGTTAGCCAGATCACCTATCCATCTGCGCTTAGCCAATCAGTAGCGAGTATCACCACTGGGTCGATTACCGCAGGTACCAGTTGATATTGACAGAGTTTGCAGCTTTGCATACTTTGAAGTTATAGAGATCATTGGCGATAGTAGACCATACCCAGCTTTACTAGGTATTGATTGGGAAATTGATAACATGGCTGTCATCGACTTAAAGAAAAGACAAATGACCTTTGAAAATAATTAGATCTGGGTCATCGCACCGTTGGATCCTTTCCAAGGTCCTTGCTACATTAAACCTATCAGGGCAGAGGAGGAGGCGTGCAACATGGAAAGCCTTTATCATATGACTACTAATCAGATTGATTACATCAATCCGACCACAGAAGGGAACATTAGTTGGTGATGCGACAGCTCATACATATCAAATTCGGAGGTTGGTTTAGAGAACTGGCAGAACAGACTTTACGAATTCTCTGCTTGCAGATGTGAGTTTATGACTAAGTCACTGCGATGGATCGACGTAGAGATTATTGACGTTCTGTCATTTTATGTATTAGCGGATGTTAATGAATTTCTACAGCAGTTTGAGCAGGAAATTCCTCAGGAGCAGAGGATGACAACTATTGACCTTGTAGTAAAAGCCACACCTGCAAGATGGTGGCATGCACATAAAGAACATATCGCCTCATGGGATGACTTTAAGAGATTGATGGAAATCAGGTTCTCTAATGACAAGGAGCCCTTACAGTAGAAATACATAGGAGAAAGTGACCCCAGGTCACATATTCAGATTTGTGAACATAGTTGGTCAAAAATTCCAGAGGATGAATGGGTTCACCTATTCATTCACACTTTAGACACAGTGCCAAGGAATTGGTACACGGAGACAGAATTGCGTAGAGGAACCATCACATGGCCACTTATGATAGACATCTTTCTACTCACTTTCACTTTTGAATCTGAGTATCCAAGCATTGATTAGGCCCTAGGTGTTATGAAAACCAAGATATTCGATGACTGTACCCAATCAGTGTCTGCTCAGTCTGATTGGGCTATCCAGTTAGAACATGTGGTAGAGTGCTACAACTTCGCAGCAGAGCCATATGATGAGGATGAGAACCCTCGTAGCATCAACATTCCATATTTAGAAGGGACTCGCAATGTTGATAGACCAAAACTCAAGATTCCAGCTATCACAGACCCTATCAAGATTAAAAAGATCAATATTGGCACAAAAATAGAACCTAATTTTGCCTCTATTGGAGTCTATTGGGATGATGAAATAGTAGGACACATCGCAGATCTCTTACATGACTATCAGGACCTATTTCTCACTAAGTTCACATAGATGAAGGGAATAGTAGGAGATTTGGGAGTCATGGGCATACCATTGAAAGAGGATGCTAGGGCAGTTAAGTAGTGTCCGTACAGATTGAATCCTCGCTATAAAGAAAAATTTAAGGATGAGATTGATAATATGCTAGCAGCAGGAATCATTGAGCCAATAGAAGAAAGCGAATGGGTTAGTCTCATGGTCATGCAGGAAAAGAAAACCAAAGGAGAAATCAGGATTTGTGTCGATTTGCGCAAACTCAACGACGCATCACTTCATGACCCATTTTCGACACCTTTTACTGATGAAGTTTTAGACAATGTGGGAGGATAGGAGGTCTACTCCTTCACTGATGGCTTTTCAAGCTATCACCAGATCAGAATCCATTCAGAGGATCGACACAAGACCACTTTTGCGACAGAATGGGGCTCATTCCAGTACATGGTAATTCCCTTTGGTCTTAAAAATGCACCAGCTATCTTTTCTAGAGTAGTAGTTGCTGTATTTAAGGAATACATCCATAAATTATTAGAAGTCTATTTTGATGATTGGACTGTATTTGGATTAATCGACAAGCATATAGAAGATTTAAGGCTCATGTTAGAGAAATGTAGGCAATATCAGATTTCTCTTAACTTGAAGAAATATATATTCTGTGCACCATTTGGTATTATGTTGGGTCATATTGTTTGCAGACAAGGCTTGATGGTAGATCCTGCAAAGATTTCCATCATTGTTGATCTTCTAGCACCCAACTTAGTTAAGCAATTGAGGACAGTGCTCGGTCATACCAGGTACTATAGAAAATTCATTAAGGGCTATGCAAAGATCACAGCACCTATGGAAAAGCTGTTAAAGAAAGAAGTGAAATTCCTATGGAATGAGGAATGCCAACAAAGTTTAGACACACTTAAAGAGAGGATGGTTACAAAACCCATCTTAGTATTCCCAGATTGGAACAAGTCATTTCATGTACATGTGGATGCATCTAGCATCGCACTGGGACTTGTTTTAACATAGCCAAGAGAAGGGGGTATCGATCACCCTATCGCGTACTCAAGCAAGAAGTTATCCACCACAAAAAAGAACTACACCACTACAGAAAGAGAAGGATTAGCTATGGTGTATGCTCTACAGAAGTTCAGGCACTACCTGTTGGGTTCCCCGTTCAAGATGTTCACTGACCATTCTGCTTTAAAGTACTTGGTCAATAAACCAGTATTAGGAGGAAGGATCTATAGATGGTTACTCTTATTCCAGGAGTATGATTTTGAAATCATTGTAAAACTAGGAAGATTAAATGTTGGACCTGATCATCTATTGCAAATAGATTCGGGAGAAGAACCAAGTAATTTAGAGGATAATTTTCCAAATGGGCAATTATTTTCTATCCAGATCGCAGATGAGTACTATGAGGATATTATTCACTTTCTCACTACAGGGTGGGTACCAGTTGACTTTACTAAGCAGCAAAAGAAACAATTAGCTGTGAAAGCAGCAGACTTCACTTTGATTGCAAGACATCTATATAAGTTAGGTCTAGATGAATTCCTGCACAGATGCGTGATGCCACACAAGAAAAAGGCCATTATCAGAGAAGCACACTCAGGTACCGCAGGAGGTCATTTTGCAGGAAAGCTGTCTGCTCAGAAAATCCTAACTGCAGGGTTATGGTGGCCTACTTTGCAAAAAGACACTAAGGAGTTTTGCAGATGTTGCGATATCTGCCAGAGCGTAGGAAAATATTCGCGGAGAGATAAAATGCTGCTGCGACCATAGATTACACTGCGGGCATTTGACAAGTGGGCTATAGACTTTGTGGGTCCTATCAACCTACCAGGGAAACGAACTGGTGTGAGATACATCATCACAAGAATAGAATACCTCACCAGGTGGGCAGAGGCAAAAGCAGTAAGGAATTGTGATGCTGCTACAGCTACACAGTTCATGTTTGAAAACATCATAAGTAGATTTGGATGTCCAGTAATCTTGATGAGTGATCAAGGTACACATTTTCTGAACCGCACTATTGAGGCCTTGATGGAGTAACTAGGTCCAGCACCATAAGAGCACTCCCTACCACCCACAAGCTAATGGTACGATGGAGGCTTTTAACAAGATTCTAGAAAATACCCTTACTAAGATCTGTAATAGCGAAAGAAATGATTGGGACCTCAGGGTTAATGCTGTATTATGGGATTATAGGACTACATGCAAGAAACTTACATGACACACACCTTTCAGCTTGGTGTATGGACAAGAGGATGTTATGCCTATGGAATATATTATTCCCATTTTAAGAGTTGCTCAAATTACCGAGATAGCTGATACAGATATGATGAATGAAAGGCTAGCGCAGCTGCTTTCCTTAGAGGAAGACAGATTCATCGCATGATTCCATCAAAAAGTGCAGAAGGCATGAGAAAAAGCTTGGCATGACAGACACGTTAAGAGCAAGAGTTTTCAGATAGGAGACCTAGTGCTCCTGTATGACACTAAGTTTGTTAAGTTTCTAGGAAAGTTCAAGACGCATTGGTTGGGGCCATATCAGATTCAGTATGTTACAGAAGGAGGTGTCGTTCAACTCAGCAAACTGAATGGGGAGCTTGTTCCTACATTGATTAATGGTAGTAGGGTTAAGCTTTATAGTGATAGCCACTCCACATCCCAACCCTAAATCAGACAGTTTCAGCAGTGTAGATGTCCAGTGTAGTTGAAAGGAGGAATCACATCGGTAATTAGTCTACACCAAAAATAAAAATAAAAATAAAAATCCAAGTATGAGGAGTTTCATGTCAGTTATGTTGCACAAGTTTTGAACGTTGCGGGGTTTCATGCCAACATGTTGGTTCAAAACGATGCGGTGTGACATCGCAGCAATGCGATGCTCCCCGTGCCACGTATACAATTTTGAAAAGAGACAGGGGGCTAGTCACTTCGCCCTCTGACAAGCAGTTAATCCAGAAATGACCGATATACGTTACCCTAGATTTGGCAACAGTATAATGATTTTCCCAGATTTGCTAAATCTTCGTCGAGACCGGCGCTTGCACACAAGTTTCAAAGGAAATTTGATCATATTTTCAGCAATTAATGAGGATCAAAACGACGGGTATTGTCTTGTCCATGCAATTAATACAACCAACGGTTCTAGCCTAGATGACCGTTGCTTTAGAGATTATCGCTTTCGTTATAAATTTAGAAATCATTCATACAGAAGGGTTACTTTTGCGATTTCTAAGAGTTACAGAGCAGTTTGAAGAGTTTTTCCTGTGAAGAGATACTATAGTTACAGAGTGCTGTTTTTCCCCAATTTCACAGCCATTGCCAGTTCAGAGCATTGCACCGAGTGGTTTCTGTCCGAGACAGAACCTTTAGAAGACATTGTGCAAATATTTCAGTGTGGTGGCCTTAAGTCTGCTATGATGATGCCACCCAAGGTTGTGAAATTAGGTACATCACAGGTCAGACAGCCGCCAAGGATGAGGATTCAAGCGTAGGATGTGGAAGATGTCATTAAATACTTTGATGATGAGTGGAAGAAAGCATTAGAAGAAACCACAACACTACCAGCAGGTACCACACAGACACACCCATCGGACAAAGGAAAAGACAAAGTAGGGTCCCAGACAAAAGATATAGCAGAAGTGCCACCACCGACACAAAAGAGGAAAGATGCAGAAGAGGTGCCACTTGAGGCACCAAAGACGAAAAAATCCTCAAAGCTAGCTTTAGAGACTGCACTGACAAATGATTACTATGATCAAATCGCAACAATATTGAAGGAGGAAATGAAGGACTCATTTCAGGCGATGCAGACATCGCAAGAAAAACTGTAGAGCACAGTAGACAAGAAGCTTTTGGAGATGAAAGCATTCACTGGGAATACTGCCATAGTGCAGACTCATCCATCCAAGGTGATAGCAAGAGAAATCTCAAAACAATTGATTTCCCATGAGGAAATCCTTGTAAAGGATTGCATCAATACAGTATTGATACCACCAGGGAGCATCCGATTCCCTGATTCAATGATTGATGTACATATACAGATTAGAAAACCTGTCGAGGTTAATCTTGCAGAGTTCCTTGTTGATCAGTTACAGATGATCCAGCAGCAGCTAGCTGTAGAGCTCAGGGATAGAGAGCTTGTGACTTATAAACAGAACACCCAGTTGAAACAGAAGAATGCAAAACTCACCGCAGGCCTTTAGACAAAGGCAGAAGAGTTAAGAACATATGAAGAAAGAGAATAGGACCTCAGCCAGGTCCTGCAGAGCATCGCATTGGAGTTACCCCAATGTAACATTGAGTTTGCCTTACCTGTAACGTAGAAGGTAAGAAGAGTTGCAGAAAGAGCAAAGGCTCTGGAAGAGACAGTGACTAAGATGGAGGAAGACCACAAAGCACAGATTGTTGAGCTAGAGGCTTGACCACCGGGAACACCTGAGGCAGACAAGGAAGCAAGGGCATAGGCCTTTAGACTTGCTTCAACACAGATGAAGAGTCACATAGATGATGCAGAGTCATTATTAGCCGATGCGACGAAGACATGGTCAGAGCTAAACGAGCTCCCAGATAGACTAGAATTGCAGCAGAGCATCCAGCACATAGAGAAGGCCATAGCAGCAATAAAGGAAGAAGTCAAGAGCTTGGGAGCTCTTGTAAAGATGAGAAAGACGACCGAGATGAACCGTTTGCAATAGGAAGCGCAACGGTTACGAGAAAAATACATATAATTCAATAACCTGCTTCAACCATATCAAGAACAAATTACAGAGCTGATCGATGCGGTTGAGCAGAAGGTCAAGGAGTTCACTACAAGTAAGAGTGAAATGGATGATACAGAAGATTCCAGCATTAGTCAAGCTTTGCTAGAAATGGCACAAGAGTGTGTTGAAGCTATGAACAATGAAGTCGCAGGACTTTGAGAGAGATTCACAAGGACTTCATAGGAATCCAAGGAGAAGCTACAGTAGGAGAAGCCAGATGTTAGTGGCTCAGGGACGAGCCACAAGTAAGTGTTAGGGGACTATTAGAGCAGGGTCCCACAGCTACAGGAAAAGATGCTATATTAGAAGAAGAAGTCAAAGGAAACAGTACCTGAGTGGCCGAGAAGAGAGAGCTCAACCACTACATTCAAGGCAGTGGTGAAGACAGGAGGGCTCAGCTACCCTCATAAAGGAAAAGGAGCAACAGGCCAAGGTATTGAAGACGAAGGACAGAAGGGGAGCAACCGAGGAAGCGGTGCCCATACCCACGATCAGCATCGTGAAGCGTGGAAGACTGCAGAAAGCTGTGGTGTGATGAAAAGCGGCAGCTAAAAGTACAGATAGGCTGACTTTCACAGTTAGGGTTTTTAGGTTATAGTTGGGAAAGGCCCACAGTTTTGTAAAGGCGAGACCTCCGGGCCGCCTATATAAGCATGTATTTTGTATTGTAAAAGGTTAGCCACTGAGTCATTTAGCTAGTTAAGTGTCTCTAGTGTGTTAGTATTGTAAGAGTTGAGCTCTGGTCCTGTTATTCCATATGTATTATCTTACTGTAACCAGTAGTTGACTCCTTGAGCATGTATGTAACAATCTGCAGGGATTGAGAGAGAGAGAGAGGAAGAGTATATTGTAAGAGAAGGCAATATAAGAGAAGAGATGTAAGAGAAAAGGGTTCCTAGTTGTATGTGCAGAGTTTCCCAGAAGATCTCGAGCTACACATTAGGTTGCAGCGGAACTGTGTTTACCCTCTCAAGATATAATATAAAACCAATTCCTGTGGATGTAGCTTCCCCCTCGGAGGTGAACCACGTAAAATCTGTGTGTTGTGCGACTATTTCATGTGATTGTGTTTTACTTATTTGTTATCTGTCATTCATTACATGAACTTTACTAGTAGTTATTGAGTGAATGTATGCTATCTTTAGTTTACAGTAGCAGGGAATATTAGCTGGGAGTTGAATCTGTTAAGTCTTCTGTATATGAGTTATCAGTGCTTGATGCACGATAGTTGCAGTTACAGTGTTAAGTGATTTCTGCATATTAGTTCAGCAAGTTGAGCATAGTTGATGTTAAACATATTAGACTATAGGAGTCTAAGTGAGGCTATTCAGCTTAACTATTATACTAAGAGAGGATCCCTTGGACCGTGAGAGCCATATTGGAGTCTTACTATAGAAGATATTGCGGTATAGAAAGGCGATATCACACTGTCAGAGGAACCGCGGTGTGAGATATCGCAGTATAATAGGGTAGTTGAGGAGATAGTTTCCGCATCTCTCTAGAGGCAGTGATGTGATAGGAGATCGCTCCCTCCCAGGGCCAGCAAGTAAGAAAGGTCACCACCGCAGGGAGATCCCGCTAGCTAAGAAGAGTCGTGAGACCCCAAGATGCTAAAGAACCCGGTTGAGGACACTTGAGTCTTCAGCCAACCCATCCAAGATCACTTTGGGTGAGACTTCAGACCGTTCTGTGGTCTGTCACCGAAAGGGCCAGTGAGCTAGGGGTTTTGTTGGTACATAACAAGTAAACCCAGGTCTACCCCACTGAACCAACACATAGCTGTGTGGACTTGCTGATTGAGATTCAGAGTCTCTATGGTACAAGTATTTTGCATCAATCATAAAGTTATATTGAAGCACTGATGGGGCTTCTGAACACTGTCTCCAATGCCACTAGAAAATCAGAAGGGACATAACTTGTTTAGGTCCCTCAAGTGGACTCACCAATGTGTTAGAGTCAGGTGACATCCAGGGTCTTTGACCAAATATTGTACGAACAAACCCCTGTACGAATCTCAATGGTGTGATGATGTAGTTGAAGTCAAGCATGTGAGAAACAACCATCTCGAGAGGCACTAAGGACTCCTCTCAATTGGTCCAAGGAACTCATCAATGAGGTTAATGAAACCAAGAGACAGGGACCTCTGGGTCTATCCTGTGGAATATGTGTGTTGGCGTCGACAGAGGGAGACCTACCCCTAGCCAAGGCAATGATGTTTCCTTGACCAGGAGCGCGAGGGAGATAACTAGAAGGTGTGAAGTAATCTATAGACTGACTCACTGAATGGGGAGGGGGGGGAGGGAAATATTTGAATAGGGGTAGGGGGAGGGAGACTCAAACTTCCTTTGTTCAGAGTATGACATCAGGGTAGACCAAGTAGCAAATGAAACTGACTCATGGAAATGGGATCATAGCTGTAATACTGGGAATGTCACCGCAAATGGGAAATTCTTGGAGAAGGTAGACACTTTTGATACTGATGGGATCCAAGGAAGACACATTGTAGAGTACTCTGAACAAAGGCAACCCAACGAGGGAATGCTGCCAATTTTGTTTATGTGGGGTGGTGTCTAGGGACACCGTTATGGTACGATCTCATGGATTTTTGGTGAGCCCGAGAAGGTAAATGCTCGATGGTGCTTTCAATTTTAGAGAGTTTGAAAGCACGAAGAAGACTCCAGTGGGGGATATTTTTCATTTTTAGTCTCCTGTTCCTGAAAAGGGATAAAAGTATGCATAAGAGAGCTTGCCCATCCTGGAGGGGATGAGATACTTCTTTATTGTTGGTAGTCCAATTAGGCTGAAAAAGGTTAAACCTATACTGACTGGACGATCATTCAGATACTTTTACGAGCATGAATGAAACCAAGTTTTCTCGACAATCTTTTCTTGATGAGAAGGCTGGAAAAGAGATTAACGATAACCCATGGTGAGCTTTCTCGCAAAGTGCGGCCCCTCTGCTCGAGAAAGCATAAAAGTATGCAGAGGGGAATGGTCTTGGCTTGAGTGTGCCAAGGAGGTCCTTTTAAATTGATGGTCTACATGGTCTACAAAAGGAGGTAAACGAGACGATGTAGACGCCCTTTCATATACTTTAGAGAGTGGGAAAGGAAGCAGCTGTGATCAACAATATTTTCATTGTTTTAAGGATTCAGAAAAGAGCTAAACGAAACTCCATTGTGGTCAACCAATTGCGGTGGCACAGGAAGTGCCCCATGTCAAGACGGTGGATAGAGGTCCAAAGGTCATCCACATAGTATGGATGGAGTAGAAGGCTCTCAAACATACCAATACATGTGTGGGGATGGATCACGGCAGAGGCTCACTAGTCGGTGCGGTAGAGGCATGCAAACCGAGGTGGCTCTTGGACAGAGGTCAGGAGAGTGTGTGTGTGTGTTGTGGTAGATAGACTTGACTACATGTGATGTAAGTGCAAGTCTGGAGGCACTTATATGCAAAATACATGCAAGAAAAATAAAGGGTTTTGTGGACGATGGTCCAGGTGTCCGCGTAAGGTGCGGTGAAAAAGAAAATTATAAATACAAAAATAATAGTAAAATTACATTCCTTAACAGGCGGTGTCCTAGAAACTCGCATGAGTTGTGGTCAAGGATTGTGATACAAGTACAGGTCCGTAGACACTTGCATTGTCATGTCATGGCTCATAAATTGAGGTGACTAGTGGGAAATGGTCCCAAAATTGAGTTTTTGAACATGAGACAATGGTCTCATAAAGAGATAGAGGGTGGAGTTCTGAAACCAGTGGCACAAATGCCATCTCAAATGGAGTCTGTATGGTCCTTTTATGTTGATCGGAAGAAATTAGGTCAAATGGGGCCTATAAAAAGGGGAGGGTCCACATGGTGAAGTGTCATTGTCACTATTCATTATGCAGTTGGTGAGGTGGGCCCTAATTCTTCATTTGTCGATTTCTCTTATTCCGACCGATGGTTTTGTGTGTTGTGACTTGTAGGTAAAATCTCTCACTGAAACTCATCTTTTTGGTTTTTTAGTTGTTGGATTTGGTCACCTGGAGGCCCCCCATGAGCAGTTTGGGGTTTCATGAGGGCCAAATCGCACCTTTCGAAGGAAAAGGTGCACCCTGGGCACACCTGTGGGGAAATTATGAGCACCCTAGGCACTCCTTTTTCCCAAACAGGTGCGCCCTAGCTTCTTTTGGGTGATTTTTTGATGATGGCAATGGCTCACATCAGAGTTTTTGCTTGTGCAAGATGGTCGAGCTCAAGTGGAGAGAGAGACTGCAAGAGTGTTAGGGATGCACCCTTACATGATGGGAATGTTAGAGATACATTAGCCTATTGCAGATTGCTGAAATTTATGAAGATACCCCTTATGAGGAGCTTGGGTTTGCTGATGCAAATATTGATAGGTTTCTGGGATGTTGATGAGGAGGTGTTCCTCTTTCAGGGCCAGCACATTGAGATTATGCTGGAGGATGTATACTTCATTACTAGGCTCCCGATATTGGGAGTGGTTGGTGACTTGGTACCTGTGCTATCTCGGGAGGAGACATTGGATGATCTGTGCAATTGACACTATTATGCTACAGCGTACATGCATGGTTCTTACATCCTGATGTGTGACATCGAGGAATTGTCCACACGAGCGGTGGGGACCTTACTGCAGCATATCTTGGGTTCCACGAGGAGCCACAAGATTTCTGGTGGTCAGCTGCAGCTAGTAGAGCATGCCATAGGTGGCACATATTATAAATGGGGCCAGATGTACCTGTAGGTTGTTCGGTGTCAGCTGAACAAGTCGAAGACTACTGGTGCTGGTTTTTTCTTGGGCTCCTTCTTGTGTGCTTTCTTCTTTGAGGAAGTACCTACACTTCGTCCTCATTGGGATATGTAGTACAGTGGTCCACGGGAGCCAAGGATGTACAGGTGGTGCCAGATGATGATTTGCAAGGGTGGCAGTAGAGTGGGCCACTTTTTTACAGAGGAGTTGTTGGAGCAGTGGCTCCAGCTTCCTATGGTAATTGAGGAGTACCCGCATGTGGGTATGGATTTCCAGGGAGACCCGGAGATGCCACGAACTCCTAGCCAGGTGTGGGGACCAGCTGGTATATATGCGTGATGTTTTTATGTTCTTCCTTATGCATAGTATAGTTGAGCTGGTTAGTGATTTGCATATTGATATATGTGGACTAATGGTGTCCTTGTTTGTCTGTGTAGATGTTGGTCCTCGCCCACCACCCAGTCATTGGAGGCAGGTTGTTACTGTACTTCCTACGACTGTTCTTGCGGGGAGCTCCCACATGTGGTAGTGAGATATGGATGGACTGGTGCCGTATATGGAGGAGCTTTCTACTAGAGTGTCAAATGATGGCTGGAAGCACCTGAGTAGTAATTTGATCACCGCTATTCACAACCTTCCTCCAGGGCTAACTGGCGTGATGAGGAAGATGGTGATGGCTTGTGAGCACTTTTGCCAGACGGTGAGAGGTGACCTTCCTACAGAGGAGGAGTCCTCTTTGGAAGATGATGATACCGAGTCAGATGATGGGTCTAAGTCAGATTAGTGGCCTCGTGGGGTTGTCCCTAGTGCGTTAGTGCACTTAGGGGTTTTTTTGTCGCTTATGTATATCTTGCTGAGAAAGCATATGTGGCTTCTCATTTTTGTATTGGACATGTTTTGGACATGCAACTGATCGATTTATATATGTATTTTTTGATGCACATGGATGTGCTTTTATGGTTTTATTATGTGAGTCTTTTTATTATGTTGTGGAATGCAAATGTCTATGTGATGTATTTTTACACCGTGTGTGTATTTTTAGACATAGTTATGTATGATGTTATGGTTGTATGTTTCCTATATGCGGTTGTGGATGTGCCAATTTAGAATATCGTTATCCATTTGATCTGTGACACTATTGAGGTTTCTGGGAACATGTGTGAATGTGATAGATTCAAATGTCCTAACCATTTGTTTAGTGCATAGGTACTTTCTAAAGAGGCAAGGATCTCGTACTCGATAGTGGTTGTTCAACTGAGAAACAAGCAGCTGGGAGTCTAAGAAGACATCGAGATGGTGAATGCCTATCTAAAGAGCGATGACCAAGAGGCCATTGACACCATCATATTCAGCCTAGTTGTTGTTTACGGTGCCCATGCATATTTCATCGATGTGGATCAACTTGTGCGAGGGGGAGTATATTACCCATGCAGTAGAGGCAAGGTTCGAAGACCATCTGCTTGCTCCATCTGTGAATCCCATATATTGGTCTGAGGTGTGCTCCATCTGAAGCAATGAGAGGAAACAATACAGAAGACTCAATTTGGAAAAAGTGTGTAAAACAAAAAATAGAAAGACTATAATACAAGTTGGAATGGTGTCACTCAAAGGGGTGACGTTAGAGGGAAAATCGTTTGGACTTTCCGAGTATCAACGGTCATTCCTTTGTGTGACACGATGAATCCTTGGAGATGGCCTATGGGGACACAAAAAACACACTTGAATGGGTTCAAGTAGATTCTGCACTGGCGACATTGCATGAGCACTTGTCGCAAGTCATCTATGTGTTGTGTGTGCTTTTGCGACCACACAATGAGGTTGTCAATTTTCATGGTTAGCGAAATGTTTGCCATATTCCCTTCTTCAAAGGCATCTGGTGTTGGGATGGGGTTCTTGAACTAGTCGACCTTCGCATGGATGAAATATTTGGTCTCCATGGAAAACTGGTCAGACTGCGACACCAGTTCTTCCGGGAAGAAGAACAAGTGATGGTGCATGTCATCCCAAGGGTATTCTGGGGTAGTCAGAGCTTCAAGTATCTCTCCATTGTTGCTGAAGCAATGAAGAGACAGGTCCGATGGACCATTGTTGGAGGAGGAGACGAGCGGGTCGGTGGAACTGGACATCATGTAAATGGACATGGTGTCTGAAGAAGGAGGTGGTGGGTGAACTTCTTTGATCAAGGTGATCTCGGACTCAAGGGAATGGTGATGGAGGTCAGCGAGAGCCATTCGAAATTTGGGCAACTCTTGGCAATGGTAGGAGTAATGTCCATACAAGCCGCAAAGGGTGCAAGCATGGTTTGTCCTTAATGCCTTGTTCCTGACTACTAGCGTGGTTGGGAGTTCAAGCACGGGGATGTTTTCGTTTGTATCCATGGCATCTAGGTGCACACAAATCATTGGGATTTTAGGGAAATTCTAAGTTGGATGGCCCTGTTGCTCATAGACGAAGCAAGGTGGGACTTGTCGTGGCTCTACGGTGGCTTTGGTGTTCTTTCCCCTAGCCCTTTTGGGTTGGGGTGGTGCATGTGTGGGTGCAGCGATTGGCTTGTGCAAAGAAGGTGGAGGGTGGGACTCAACCATGATAGGTTGCACCAGGGTTAAAACAACCTGGGGCATCACTGTTTGAGCTAGTGGATCAAGATACCACACCAGAATTCCCAATGTAAAGTTAGGTAGGCCTAAGGTGGCCATTACCGGTTTTCTCATGACACCAGCTGGGGGGAAGAGAAAGGGAATCATATGGATTGGGGGTGAACCCAAATAAATCCCTGACGGTTGCATGTGGGGATGCGGTTGTGGTTGTGGTTGCATGTAATGATGCTGCTACGAGTGGTGTTGCGGCTAATGACAATGTTGTTGTTGTGGTTGGGGATGCAACTACAGTTGTTGTTTGGGTGTAGTGGTGCTTGATGAGACCATGCACAAGTCCGCAGTTTCATTTTGTGTCGGTGGTGGTGACAATAATGGGAAAGGAGCCATCATGGTGGTATCAGCAAACAACCTAGGGCCCACATTCAACAACGGAGGTGCTGGTGTGTTGTCACCCATAGTGTTGATTATAGGGAGGACATTAGCGTGTGTGGTCGCCCCTTGTGGCTCAATGGTGGTGACGATAGGGATAACATTCACAGGTGCCGTTAACCCTTGCAGATCATGATAAGTGAGCTAATCAACCATCACAATATTCCCTTCATGGGGGGAACATCATCAGATGGAAGACAGTTGATGCTACTGCTCGCATGGCATACATGTAACTCCTTCCGAGGAGGAGGTTGTAGTCCAGTTGAGCATTGATGACTTCTATGTCGATTAGCACTGTCTTCCTGGCTAATGTGGTGGGGACGTGGGGGAGGAGTCCTTGGGATTTAGTGGGATGTCCATCATAATCCCACAGAGTTGTGGAGGATGGTTGAAGAATTGGTGATCTACGTTTCTGCCAAACCAAGGTAGACATAACTCATGTGGATGCCCCCTGTCCACTATGCACCGATGCATGACCAAATTCTAGATGGACACCAAGATTTGGAAGGCGATGGTCGAGGGCATGTGCGGTTCCCCATTCTCTGTGTCAAATGTGATCAACTTGGAGTCGGAGGGGTCTACTTCCCCTAGAGCAGCTAGTAAGGATTTCCGTTGCGTTGGGCATGTTTTAAGTACCTCAAGAGCAGACATGGAAGTTGGTGTTTGGGCTAAATCATCCATAATGCTATAGCTGACTGCAGCTCTAGTTGTGGTGTTATTGGCAATCCTGCGTACGAAGGGGCATGGGAATGGGGGTAACTGAAGAGGTAGGTTGACTATTTTGGACATTGATTCCATTGATGTGTTAGCGGATTCAGTGGTGGTACCGTACTAATTCCATCTAGTTTGTAAGTTGACCTCTTCAGTCGTCATGGCTAGCAGGTGGTGAACACTTGTTTCGGCCGTGGGAGGTGCCCACGGAGAATTGGGATTGGATTTGGGATGGGGTGCAGTTGCCACCAATCCTTGGACTGGTAGTGGGTTTTGAAGCACCATGGGGGGAGGTCCTTATGGTATTGGGTTGGGTTGGGCTTGATGTGCCACGTTGGTGGCCTATTGAGCATTGTTTTGAATGGCTTGATTAGTGCAAGCCATAAGGGGACACTTGAATGTGTAATTCCCATAACATCAGAGAGTGTGCACAGTTGGCTTGTGCGCAACGGAGCGTTGCGTCTTGGTGCATTCTGTTGTGGGGGGTTTTGGGCTAGCTGGTTTGCTGCGGAATTGTTGGGAGGGTTCAGTTGTTGACCACCTCCCTGTGGTTGGTTATTTCCTTGGTTACAGGGCCAGTTATTTCAAGCTTTCCCTTGTTGATTGTTGGGGGCAGGCTGGTTGGGACGGTTTTGTTGTGCGAACACTTGTCCCAATGGAGCGGGTGGAGTTGGGGCAGGGGCTTGAACTGGTTGCACTAGCAGTGCATAGTATATTTGTGGGGGTGGTGGTGCCCCAAATGTGGGCATTTTCCCCACATGCTACTTTGTTGGCCAAGCCATGGCCTGAGCCTGCTGCAGTGGCGTAGGCTGTGTGTAGGAAGTTGTTGCTCCGGACCGAGACATCATTCTTGTGTAGTCTAGAGCTTGGTTCTGGTAAGCAACACTAGCAGTGTTGCTAGGTTGTGGTGTAATGGAAGGTGGTGTCGGTCGAGGTTGTGGCTGTTGGGAGACCGATCCTATGATGCCGTCAGCAACATGGGATGCCCCCGATGCGTCGGGGTAAAAGGTACTCAGATGGGGAGCATCTGGAATGATGGTGTACAGGTATCTAGAATGAGCATAGATAAGGTCAAATTGTTGGGCCTTCAGTATGGCCTCTTCTTCAGATTCAGGACGTTCGGATGCGACGTCCTTTGCTATGGGTGGGAGCAAGGTATTAAGGAACCAATCCAAGAAGATCTTGTCGTCAAGTTAGATTTTACATAAGCTACGACATTGTCACCACTCATGGATATGGTCAGTTATGTGAGTGGCAGTGCTTTGATGGAAAGATAGCAAGATCTCCACCCCTTTGTCATATCTGACAGGGAGTTGGAAATACTGTAGGAACGTGAAGGCTAGGGAGTTGAAGTCCGAGTACTTGGCTTGTGGCAGTTCAATGTACCATTTGGCCACAGTACCTATAAGGGTACATTAGAATAGTCTCAGCCTGATGGAGTCATCTACGATGTTGTTGGATGAGAACCATAGATGGAATGTCATTATGTGGTTTTGGGTACATTCCCCAGCTTTGCCTTCAAACTTGGGGATGTCTAATGGCAACTTAGTTGGCATTGGAGGCCAAAAATCTTGATTGCGGATGGGGTCATTTGTTAATCTAGCCAAATCAGACAAGTTAAGACGAGACATGAAGGGTATATTTGACCCCAGGTTGATGTGGGATAGGGTTGCGATGGTGGTGGGGTTTGCAGGTGCATAATGCATCTACACGGCTGGGGGTGCCTGCGGTGGCACCATTGTAGATGGGCCAATTCCCTTAAGTGTTACGGTTGGGACAGTATGAGTGGAGAGGATATTTCCCCCATGTATGATAGTAGGGGCAATGTAAGTGGATGGTCCACTGCCCCCCTATGTGACAGGATGGGCAGTGTGTGTGGAAGGGCCATTACCCCCGTGTGCTGCCAGTGTGCTAGCTTGGCTGGTCACTATGGGTGGTGGCAGTTGACTAATGATAGTCTGCATGACTGTGCTTGGGCCACTTTCTAGGTTGTGATGTGGACATGGGTCCACTTTCTAAGGTTAAGCCGAAAAATGGATCCAGGTTGGCACTATCCATGGGGCTTGATGGTGCAATATGGAGGTCTGGTTCAGATTAATATGAGTATGAATTAGAATCAGAGGCTGTGTGGCCTTCTGATAGTGTAGGAGATCGCTGAGAGCGGCTTCGATGGTGTCGATTGAGTGTTCCAAATGGTGGTGGTTTTCCTCTTAGGCGTGAGGAATAGCATGGAGGATCAATTGTGTTAGATTTTAAGCCTGAAACTTGGTGGGAATGATGTTTGGACCCCGGTTTCAGTGGCTTCCTATTGGCTGTAGGTGGTCACTTGACCACCAAGACTTCCAAGAGACAGTGCTTGGATTTTTCCTCATAGGTGTTTCTACTCAATTGAAAGGGGTTGTTTCCTTTTTCACTTGGCGATTCCTCTCAGTGGCCAGCTACTTTGGGGTTCCTGTGGTACTCCTCACAATGAGTTTCTAGGCAAAGCCCAAGTACTTCCCATAGTTGAAGTAGTCAGGGACTTATGTCCTCAAAGACTGCAGAGTTGTTTGTACTTAGTGTAAATTGGTAAATTTTAAGGCTCACTCAACATCATGAACTGAGTTGGGTTAATTAGTTGGTCTGGTGTATTTGTTTGTTTGTTTTTCTAGCATATGGTTGCTGCAAATGGTTTATGAATTCATCATGGTAGATTTCATTTCGTTATGTTTATGTATGCAACCATTGAATAATCATAAATTGTGAACAAATACAGTGATTAACCCTGAATGTTTGTTGGCCTAACTAGATGTCTACCTCACACTGATATTCCTCTTCAACCAAGAGAAGGTGTTGAGCTCTCAACACAATGGGACTAAGCCCATCCGTAGATCCTCAGGTCACCTCTTGGATGCTAGGTTTGTCAATAGGGAGGACGCTTAGCACTGTGAGAATCCCTACTTCTCTACCACGGGGACTTCACTTAGTGAACCTCTCACATAGCACGTGTG